>CABFVX010004944.1:0-19197 GCA_902151425.1 Timema shepardi
GGGGGGGGGCATTTCGCTCAGCCCTGAAAAGGGCAGGCTAGTGGCCAGTGTGGAAAGGCTAAGACACCCTCCTCTGTGCAGTGGTGGTGGGCTCTGTTAGTTGTTCTGGTGTCCCAGAGACAGACTCCGACTACGAGGTATTGGTTCGCAGCCGGTCCTGCTTTACGCCCTACTGTGGTTCGTTGGCACCGTTAGGTATCCCCACAGAAATTAGCTCCGGCAGTCTGTCCCGAGTTTTAGTCTAGTGTTTTGTGAGGGTTCCCCGGAGGGTGTGTGACAGTCGCCAAAAGAACTCCCCTCGCGTTGAAAAACGCGCTGAGAGCTGTTAAACTAACTGCCGATAAACAATCTGCTCTTTTGTTGCCTTAAAAAAGGCAGCTCAATTATCTACCGAGTGGTTCGAGATCTCAGAGAAGAATCCAATTCTATAAACACTACTTCAGTCCATCCAAGCAACGATAAGTGTTTTATATGCGATTGCTATTAGTCAATGTTCGAGGCCCAACATCATTTCTACATTTACGATATGTTAATGTTGTATTGTGTGGTTCTGACAGAGAAGCCTGTCAACGTTTGAAACCGTTCGAAAATAACGCTCACTGGGATTAAACTCTCACAAGCTCATCAAATACGAACATTGTTTTCTATAATTATATCAACATGCTTCCCATCAAAACCAATTGATTCAAGGATCAAATACAAAGATGATATGTGTGACGATATCTTGCATCAAATGCGCATTAGAACAGGGAATCCAAATTTACAAGTCAGTGAAGATATTTACAACGAGGCGTTAATATCAATTGAGGACACGTGCTTGATGATGTCAAACAAAGTATTATCTCAATTAGGCATGGCCGCACCCAATCGCCTGATCGATGCACGACGCATTTAATCAAGAGTTGCGACGAGAAAAACTGTACGATCTCGATGCTTTAAGAGAATCAGTTCGAATAAATCTTACGCTGTTGAACCAACAACAAAAGTATGTATTTGATACTCTTATGGAAGTTGTACTTGATGGAACTGGAGGGATTTACTTCTTGGACGCTCCCGGCTGTACAGGAAAATCTTTTTTGATTTCTTTGATTTTAGCAACAATTCGCTCACACAATGAAATTGCACTTGCACTTGCTTCATCAGGCATTGCAGCTACATTGTTGGAGGGTAGTTGAAAAGCCCATTCAGCGCTAAAATTGCCGTTGAATATGCAAAGCAACGAAACTCTGATCTACAAGATTTCAAAGAACTCTGCAACGACAAAGGTTTTGCAGAAATGTAAATTGATTGAATGCACGATGGCACATAAAAAGTATTTGGAGGCATTAGACCGAACCATGCAAGATCTTCGGAACAGTCAAACCAATTTGGTGGTACGATAATTTTGTTAGTATGAGATTTTCGTCAAACATTACCAGGGATTCCACGGTCAAAGCCAGCTGATAAACTTAATGCATGTTTAAAGTCCTCCATTTTGTGGAAACACGTAAAAATACTAAATTTAAGCAAGAACATGCGTGTTGAGTTGCAAAATGATCGATCTGGAGAAATATTTTCAAAACAACTCATTGACATAGGTAATGGCAACTTCGCTGTAGACTCTTTCACTGGCTGCGTTACCTTTCCTGACAATTTTTGCCAGTTTATTGATTCAAAAACAGAACTCATTCAAAGAGTGTTCTCAAACGTTTCTCAAAATTACAGAGATAATATTTGGTTGAGTGAACGAGCTATATTGGCTCCCAAAAACATGGATGTAAATGAACTAAATTTCAAAATTCAAAATGAAATTGCCGGTGAATTGAGAACATACAAATCAGTTGATTCCACTACTAACCAAGATGATGTGTACTATCCACCCGAATTTTTAAATTTGCTAGATTTTCCAGGATTGCGGCCTCGCAATCTTCAATTAAAGGTCGGATCGGTGATCATAATGTTGCGAAATATCAACCAACCACGTCTTTGTAATGGCACACGGCTAGTGGGGAAAAAATTACTGAACAACGTGATCGAAGCAACCATTGTAAATGGAAAGTATAAAGGAGAAAACGTTTTGATACCACACATCCCAATGATTCCGACTGACATACCATTTGAATTTAAACGACTGCAGTTTCCAGTGCGGCTTGCTTTCGCTATGACCATAAATAAATCCCAGGGGCAGTCATTGAGTGTTTGCGGCATTAATCTTGAAAACCCATGTTTCTCGCGTGGTCAATTGTATGTTGCCTGTCCCCATGTTGGAAACCCATCAGCTTTGTTTGTTTACGCGCCAGGTAATCAAACAAAACATATCGTATACCATAAAGCATTACAATGAAAATATCATTTAACACAATATTACTAAAGTATTGCAGTGTACGAAATAGAAAGCTGAATTTTGTAAGTAGTTGTTGTTTATGATTATGACATTAAAAATACATAGAAAAGTATATTAACATTATGCAAATTTATTGTGTGTTCCACGGTAATTATTTGATAGTCAATAAATATAGTGATCACTCTGAAATACGTTTATATTCAATTTTTTGTTTAAATTACACATTTGTGACTGTATAGTATCACAAACTTATCTGTTCTGGTGACCATTACTGAAAACTAATGATGTCATCACTACATGTGCACTTTATATGCGACGCCATCAGCAGAACTTGACAATAAAAGATAAGTTTGTGGGACTACCATGGTCCAATAGCTTTTGACAGAACGACGTCTGTCGGGTGAGCTAGTTAAACAATATAAGTTATTAATATAAGGGGTTAGTATATTAAATGAGTATCAAAACATCCTATAAGGAACATCTATTTAACTCAATATTTAAAGTAACATTATAATTAGCATTTTTCAAAGCAACAATTTTCGTCTACACTTCTCATATAACATCCAATATCTTATAAATAAACAACTTATATTATGTATAATATATTTATTGATCTGAATGACACATCTGCTACTACAACAATTTTGTAATTAATTGTCTCTATTGTTAACACAAGCACTTTAACCTTTGACCCAGATAACAAGTTCTAAATAATACTATAATCACATTTTTTAACTTTGTGGACTATGTTATTAGATATATTTTTATTTTATTATGTTTCATATGTAATTCAATTTAAATATGTTTCATATGTAATTATCTCATCTGCAATTCTCATATGTGAATGTTTCACAAACTAAGTACCTGTCAAATTGCTAACTCACTATCAATCACCTTTTAGTAATCCTAATAATAGTTTGTAACTGCGTAAATAGTCCTTGTTAACTTTTTCTTAGGTTGGTATTAAATTGATCATTCATGTAATTAGTTAGTTTTGTTCCTCCATTTTATATTAACGGCTCCATTCCAGTCGTTGAACTTTTACAATTTTCTATTTTTCAGTAAGTTATCCATTCTATTTTTATCGTTTTATAGAATCTTGCTCAAGTTTTACCTATTTATAAAATCAATTTGCTCTTTAACAATTTCTGAGGTGATTCTTAGGACGATGGTTATGTATTTGTAAGTAGTTTAAAACAATTGTTTCTTCTATTTGAAAAATGAATTCTTTGTTATCTCCATCTATTCATATTGTTAGTTGACTTATTATTTACATTCTTTTTCTTGATCTAACAATATCTTTTTTAATAATCTAATCTCTTATATTCATAACTTATATTGTTTTATTGACTAAAGAAGTGTACCAATCAATCAATCGTTAATCTGACACATCGCAAACTGGCTACAGGTAGAAATTTTTCTAAAGGCAGAACAGTTAAATAGTTACTAATTGAAGGTATTAAACAAGATATACATGTACATTTTAATCAGTTTTGCTTGATTGGTTATATTAAATAATATCCTTTAAACATTTCAGATCATGATACGCAACAGAAAGATCTGTTGGCGACTGTGCTTGATGGCTAGTAAACAGGTGTCAGCAAAAGGTACTATGGCTGGTCATATTCCCTGTCGGTACTGCCAGAGCATTCAATAGTACATACTATTCTAATTGCAATTACACTAAAGGCAACACCTTAACAATAGGTGTCAAACAACAGGCAAATAGAAAAAGGGTATTATTTTCGCGGACCCGACTATGACTCTAGTGCAGTTCCCTGGTTTGATCACCGAATCTAATACAGCACGAGAAGCGTGAGTACTTGAGCCACCCAAAATATTGATTTCCATTAACTGAACTGTAATATGGAAAACAAGACAGCCATCCATAAAATTAAACAGTTGCACACGACGTACACGACTTCATGATAAACATTGGCTCAAAATAGATTTATGGAACTTGTGGAAGTTTACAAGTCTATAACTAAGACATTACAACTTTCTAAGCCATAGGCTCATAATGTAAAGAACTGTATCATAAGGACACAAAATAGTAGCTAGGACTTGACATACTAAGTCACTAAAATTAGACTTGTCCTTCAGACTGCAGGAAACAATATTTAATGAATTAACTGAAACACTTCCATCTTGAAGTCAACAAAAATTTAAAAAATTACTTATCACATTGACATAAAATTAAATTAGCAAAAGACTTTAACAAAAAATATAAAAATAAAAATCTAGATCAACAATGTCTGGTTTTTTTTAAACAAAAACTAGACCCTAAGTCGTAAGGACTTAACGACGATTTTAGGATACTCAAGTACTTCAAGCAAGACGTCCTCCTCAGGGTAACGGTGGATCTGACGGCCTAGACTCCATGGTCATCGCTCTACTTTGTTACGTGACGGTGCAGAAGTTCCTCCTTTGATGCTTAGTTGTAGTAGAACGGCTTTGTGTCGTGAATCCGGGAGGAGCTTTATATATAGTCCCAATCTGATACGAACGGAATAAAGTAAAGAGGGTGATAAAGTCAGAAATATAGACAAGGAAAAGGATGGACAAAGCCGGGGGGAAAGAGAAATCCACTTGCGGAGAAAGGGGGGGAACAAGTTTCCTTGACTCGCCGCTAGAGTCTCTGATGTGCAGTTGGTCAGTGTGTCGATTGGAGTATACATTTCTTTACTCCATCAGATGTATTTATGATAGTGTGTGTGTGTGTGTGTGAGACGGCCATCATTGAATAATTTCTTCTTCTACCATGTGGAAAATCAATCTAAGAACATCTTGAAACGGTGAGTAGATACTAAGGCATCTTTTATTTAAATATGTCCGGTATGATTATATTATTTAGGATCAGTTAATATTTTTATGAGAATTTGTAATATAGATGTACTTTACTATATTTTCTTGTCGACAGCATGGCAAGCGTATGTAAATTTATCCGACATCATCTAATGTTAAAGGGTATGCGTTAAAGTATTTTATTCAGAAATATGATAATATTAATCCTCTTCTTTTATATCTGCTACAGTATTTATCAAAAGACAATATTTTCGAACAACCACGTGTTTGAATGTAGGGAGATACGTAATTTTATTTGACTGCATCTAGTCAGAGAAAATAAACTTTTGGGGTTTATTCAATTAAATATGTTAATAAAGTTTCTTTCCTTTCATAAATTATTAAATATTGATATTTAATTGTAGCTGTCCAATCTGTCTGATTGACATGCTACAGTTCTACCAAGTACGTTCCTTGTTATACTAATTTCATATTTCTCCTTACTACAAATTAAAATGAATTTAACTAAAAATAATAGAATTTTACCTTAAACGTTAGTTCTACTCACCAAGGTTCATAAAAGGCATCGTGAAGTCAACAGCTTGCTCTCGATCATATGTGATAGTCAGGTCTGCTATCGCTATATCAGCTTTCTGTGGAGGAAAATATTGCGTATATAATTAAAATAAGTGATTCCAGGCTTACGATAAACTTGATGTTTAAGTAAAGTAGTGGTTTTCCTCTTGTTTTTATTTGGCAGCCACCACGATGCACTGAGCCTCACACTGTCGTGACGTTCACTAAACGTAAGGAATTGACCGAGGAAGAACTTTCACGCCGCGTCACGTTATGTGAAGTGCACCCCATGGGCCTGCCAGTCAAACAATGTCGACACGACTATTTAGTATTTAATATATTTGTTTATGACGTGCAGATACCATCTTAGGTCAAGTTCGTTCTTCAGCGTCTCACGAAAACCCAAGTGTTGTAGTCTATTTCTTACACTTAATGTTAAGCTTCGGTGAGCTTTTATTTATAAATAATTCAAGCTTAGTTACCTTTGAAATTTGTTATCTAGTCCAAATACTTGGCTGTGTTTTGCAGTGGTATGGCGTGGGCCAGGGTAGGGTAGGCAGAGCTTGTTTAAACTGTACCTATGATATGTTTCTGCTACATTGGTCCCCATTTGACCAATTATATTAAGGATCGGCACTAAATACCTCATATGGGCATATATTCTCATTGATACCTGACAAATAATTTATTTACTGAGTGATGAGAACATATCACAGGCAAAGCTTAAACCAACTATGTGTACCCGGGCAACACTACTGGTGCTATTCTTAAGTTTATACGCAACTTAAGTTGATCATAGTCCTGGCATGAACATCACCTTAATGATGATGATAATGATGATGATGCAATATAACGTGCTATTCAGAGAGTTTGGAATATCTCGTCTCTCATATGTACCTGATCAAGGAGTTCCTTCATCATCCCATCCCATTCCTTAGTCTCCCTGTTTAGGGACCCGTATCGCCCGTCTGGGACTAGTTTGAAGGTGTAGTTGAACCCGAGGATACGTGAGATCTCGTGTATGAGATCAATGCCGTAGCCTTCAAACTGTGCATTACCGGTCAGTTTCTCGCTGGAGTCCTTCAGCATACAGTACGGGGAGCTCTGTAATTAAAAAAACAAACACTTTGCAGCATTTATCATTGAAAGATACAACTTATGCCATTAAGTCTTGCTGACTACGCTGCTCATTTAAGAAAGGGATTGCTCCTCCGTGATCCAAGTTAACTCCGCGATGTGTTTTAACGGAAGACAACCCTCTCCTATCTATCCATTCCCTTGACAAGGAGTTGCTTTGTCCAGATTGATCCTGATGCTTCGCTTGGGTAAAACGTGACCTTATTAGGAGCGAAATGAATTACTTGATCTTTTATTACGTTGTTTCTATTATATATATATATATATATATATATATATATATACAGGGTGTTCGGAAACTCATAGCCCAAATTAAACATATAGCTTGTTTGAACCAAAAGTAATACAATAAATGGAGGACCTACAGTTTAACGTGGGACCCGAACCACGGTGGAAGCCTGGCATTCCCCACATTCACAAGTTGTGATTAATACACGTATTGTCAGAGATGAAGTAAGGGTTTTGCAATCAAATAAATCTGTGCTGGGACCGAAGATTGAATCCCGGACCCCCAGCACAGAAGTCCAATACCTTACCCCTAGACCACCAGCTTACCCAATGAATTGATCAAAATTTCAAAATTTCCGTTTTGATTTAACCTCATTTATTTTCTTAGCTATTATTATTTTCCAATATAAATAAAAGAAGATCAAAGTGGAACAATAAATAAAGGGATAGCAACTTGCACAAGTGGAGCCTCAGCAAACTTTAATTTACAACTTACCAAAATGGTTGTGACGACGAATGTCTTGTTCTGAAGACTTTCGACAATCTGTGTGTAAGCCTCGCCGTATGTCCTGGTGAAGTTGACACCTTCTGTAGAGTTCCAGGTTCCTATTTTCTTCAGGCCATCTTTACTGAGTTCCACGATGTCCAGCATGAAGTTGCTACGGAAACCTTGGTTGTCGAACTTGATAACTCCCGTCAGCCCCTGCATCTCTACCTGTGAGGAAGTGATCAAGTCTAGTCTACACTATACGACACCACTAATCCCTTCCTTCACCTTCGTGAGAGTTACGCCTTAGACAATGATAACACGTTTAATTGGTAATGTAGTATTATTAAGATAATAACTACAGTGTGTATGTGTATCAGGTATGATCGACGAGTTCAATCATGAGGACTACATTGGGAACTATAAATAAGGAGGAGGCTGTTTTTCTTAAAATATGATGTCAGATTATTATGCAAACATAGCTAAAAATTATTACATTTTGATTGCAAATAAAAAATTAACTTTAAAAAAATAAGACTACTCTATTCTTTAAAAGAATATAAATATTCATAAACATATCTCTAAGCTTACTCAAAAAATTTTAAGACTTTTTAATATAGTAACAATATAAAAATGTAAAGATTAATCTTCAAGTAGGTGGCGTCCTTAAGGCCCATCTCATCTCACGGATAACACCTAAGTTGGTTAAATACGTTATATAGGCCTACAGCTCGTATCGGGCGTTGTATTGTAGTGGCATTTCTGTATTAAACTTTAAAAAATAATTGAAATTGAGACCAGTGAAACAGTTTTACCATCTATTAAAAATGAATAAATTTAAAAATAAATATTTGAATTGTAAAATATTACTAAACTTTTCCCAACTTTTCGCTGTCATCAAATGAAAAATTCGGAAAACATACATTTGATGCGATATCTGGTTTGAGCGTAATCTTTGATCTCATTTCCCCAGCTAATAGCCCTAGAGGTGAATTCACCCAACTTTAACACAAGTAGGCTACTTCAGGTTAGCCAAATCTCAAGCAAATATTGTCCCCTAACACATTGATAAGGGATGTAAGACCCTAATACGTCACATTTATCCAAACAGGAGCTCGGGATATTATTCTTCATTACACTCGATTCTATCAAATCAGGGCAATAGAGCACCAACCAAACTTTATGTAACTAGGTGATCAGAAAATAATTTCTAAACCAAAACTAACATAGCTTGTACTTTATATTGGTGTTTCTAGGCATAACAATAGTTCACTCTTTGATAATAAAATAAAATTTGACGTATTGGTGTATTAACTAGGAAATAGTACCACTCTTAAAAAGTTGTTTTATATCCACCATCTTGAAAAAACAATTACCTTAAATAATTATTTTTTTGCAATTATCTCATAAGCCGTTCATTATATCAAAGTGATTGTTATGAGAAAACATAAGGGAGAAGGCAAATGTCTATAAAACATGTTCTTATATATTATTATTATTATTATTGTTATTATTATTAGCACCACGTCTTACTACCCGTTCGGGTTATACGCACTTACGCTAACGTGTAATGGTGGGGTGATTGTGAGATGAAATGAAGGACCTACAGTTTAACGTGGAATCCGAACCACGGTGGAGGCCTGGCATTCCCACACATTCACAAGATGTATTGCCAGAGGTGAAGGAAGGGTTTGGTAATCAGATAAGTCTGTGCTGGGACCGAGGATTGAACCCCGGACGCCAGCTCAGAGGTCTGACACCTTACCCCTAGACCGCCAGGTCACCCATGTTCTTATATAGTTTTGTTCGTAATCCTTACTATTTTAGTACAATTCGCAATGACATGTTTGGAGTATGTCTACCATTTGTGGAGTTTCCCTTCACAGAACTTTTCTTACACGCCCAGATTACGTTTGCTTTGGAGTAGCTAGGTTTGGGGATTTGTTTCATATCTTATCACTACCCCCGGTTATTAATGGGGGTGCCAAAAAGCAATGTTAACCCCCCCTTCTCCTCTTAGGCCCAACTTCCTTCCCCCGACCTAATCCACATTTCCCACGTCCCAAACACCCCCAGGTACTCACGATCTTCATGTAGTTGATGAGGCTGTACCCGTGAGGCCACGTGTCGACGGCGTCGCAGCTGAGAGGTTTGATATCGATGCGCTGACTGCTGTCAAGGTCATGCAGTGCCTTGGCGAACAGATGGACGGCGTCGTACATCAAGGCCGTCTCCGTCTGAACCAACATCTCATTACATCAACAATTGATCTAAGGAAGAACCTTCTTTGACATCCAGGAAAGTTCGTAGATCTACCTTCACGTATTAATACGCCAAGTCATGTGATCCTCAGCTGACACTTTTGTCTATATATATTATAAATAGCTATTATACAATAATACTAATACTATAGTGTTTTTAGATCCATTACTGTTTCCAGTCTGTGGCCCGAGTCAGTTTTTTATTCAAGCCATATATTTCCCCCTACCGGCCTTCTAAGCCTGTCGTAGCTTCATATGTCTTATAATATAACTTAAGACTAGTACAGGCACAACATCCAGTCCTCGGCCGTTAATTTATCACTGTGAAAGTGTAAACCCACATCACACCAATGATAATTTTTTTTGCTATGTCAGGAATCTAACTCGGGACCCTTAGTTCAGTAGACAGACACACTACCGACTGAGCTAAGGTGACGGATACTAATAATATAGTAAAATTGTATTAATTCTGGGCTTAAAATAGTTGACCTTTCATAAAAATCCCTTTCTATAATACCGGAATTTTAATAGTGATCAAAAGACTCTAAATAATTTAATTTAAATTTTTGTAAGCTCAAAATGTATCTAATTAGTTTGTTTTTTACCACCCCGTTTTACTACCCTTTCGAGGTTACATATATATAAATTACGCTAGGGAATGAGGAAGGTGTAATGTAGAGGAAATATACCCGAATTTGCGTGAAAGTAGAATGTCAAACCATTTAAGAAAAACCCTTCCCTCAGTACACCATACTAAGATTTGAACCCCAACCTATTCTTCACAGACAAAAATCAATCAAGATGAGCATGAATATTTAGTCCACACAGCCAGGAGTACTGGTTTCCACTGGTTAAACAAAGACTCATCTCAAAGAAATACACCAGTCTTGACCCAAAGAGACGATTGTAGAAACCATAATAAAACATCCTCTCTAGTATCACCTCGTGTGGGTTTGAACCCTAACCCGCCAGTTTGTGTTAAAGCACAACTAGCCATACGCTATGATGAATAGAGTAAACACGCTGATAGACTACTGGAGGCATTAGCAACTTGAAAGTTTATTGCCGTACTTACTAAATTACTCCACCTATCTCCATCTAGAGCTAGTTCTATCCAATCCACATCATTACACCCTATTTCTTTCAGAACCATTCTAATGTTATCCTCCTATCTGCGTCTAACGTTTATACAAGTAGCTATACATAACTAGCAAGGATTTAGAAGATGGCGATGATATTTATGTTACGGATATAGCAGCATCAAGTATCATATTCATAAATTTAAAAATTACACCTGTACATGGAAGTCGAATCTGGTAGCCTTGGCTTAGCGTGCCAATGCTCCAAAAATATACCCATAAAGGGGTCGTTTCACGCTTAGGGTAATTCTTTACTCATATTTTAATTTAAGAATAACTCTGAGCACGGAACGAATCCTGGATAGTTCAGTAGTAAAGCATTGGTGCGCTATTCTCAGAGTCCCGTATTCAATTCCCGTGTACGAGTTTCATTTTTGTATTTACGAATATGAAACTAATGGAGGATACAAATAAAGTATTTTTATTCTTGTTATATATTCAATACACCTCTTATTACTGGCCGCTATGTGTATCCGAAACTTACACAAACCAAGCCAAGGTCCTCATTCGGCGTGTGCAGGAACTAAACGTGGCCTGATTTGCCAGTCATGGGGTCAAGGTTTGAGTCCCAGCCGTGTGTACACAAGCTGGTTTTTACTAAATGGTTTATAAATCTTCCTCCATGAAAAGTGTGTAGATTTACTCCAAAATTAATGTATTCATGTATAATGCCTAACTAAATTCGGATAACCTCTGGTTGTGGTGTTGGTGGAGAATATGTGGTTTTATTTTATAGTACAACTATTTTTTTCGTTCTGTCTATCCAAAATTTAATACTAATTTATTTATTTACACATGATGAGTGTTTTGGGGTGTGGTTGTAGGGGGTTAATCCCCTAAAAAGAGGGTTCTAACTCGTTTAATAGAGATGGTCAAGCACATCACACTTTTAGCCTTTTTGAGTTGGAGCAGAGAGTGACACGTGCTAACCACTACATTAGTCCTGAGAGAGTTCACAGTTGGTTTATGAACTGTTTGGACCTCCTGAGTAGCCTGCATTGGACTTTCAATCCATCTTTAATGTTCACCTATACTTCTATACCAAAATGGAAGGACGAAGGAGCCATTTATAGATCTTAGAGATAAACTACATTTAGGATACATGATATTTTCAAACTACGGTTCCTTTTTTCATAGGAAGACAGTCACAGAAGGTTAGAAAAGTTTCTAGATCTAATTTAATATATTCATACGTCAATTACTTTTGCTTTTGGTGTATAGTATAAATACCTTAAAGATACAACTAGTACAGGAAATTATTATTATTATTATTATTATTATTATTATTATTATTATTATTATTATATTTCACAAAGAATATATTCAAATCTTCTAAAAGACTCTTCTTAATACAAAATTTTCCATAACAATAAGTAAGTTACTAATAGACTAGAGCTATACAAATATTTAAAAAAAACATATTTAGTAAAAATATTTATTAACATTCATTATTTACAAAATTAATAAAATTAATGATATAATAAGCTTTTTATGAAATAGATTTTAGAATGGACTTTGGTTTTAACCTTATTTTCAATAAAGCCGAGCCATACATATTTTGAAATATTTTATGTCATCTAACATTTATAACTTATTTTTTATAATTCTTAGTTAAAACACAATGTATATAACAACTCATTTTAGGACACATATATTTATCAATAAATGTACAAAACTATGACCTACCTTGATGAAAGTTAGATTCTCCTTCTATCCCAGCAATTATTTATTGGCAGCATTCAGGATACAGCATGTTAAATTATAACGACGTAAATAACAGTATTGGTATAGCTATAATCAGATTAAAGTTAATTTATGGTTCATCAAGTTATACAATTACTCTAGCTAATAGAAGTGAAATACTTTTGCAGTATTTCCTAAAACATTTGACAGTCGTGTATCCCTTTTAGGATCATGGTCTAGTCAATTTATCCCTTCAAGCTATTCATAAAAAACAAGGAAAGGCCAATTATCTTATAAAATTTAAAGTATAAACTTTCTCCCAAAATTTTAATAAAACACGTTTTAGCACCACGCCTTACTATCTGTTCGAGTAATACTCAAATGTACTAGATACACAATTGTATTCCGTCTGGGTAAGGTTGAATTTAGAGGCAATATACATGCATGTGTGTGGATTAAAGGTTGAACATCACATTCAATACAATTTAATGGGATTCATTCTTCCCAATCTACCCATAATCAGAAGTCTAATATATTGTGAGAGTGACACCTTAAAATATTTGACCATTGAAGTGGGTTCATAAAGCTATAGTGGTGAGCTAAACAAAGCCGTTACAGGGAAATAAGTTTATAAAACCAATAACGTCACGTCTGTTATTGTTTTAAAACGTCTTACTCTTAAGACATAGTAAGAATTTAAAAATAAAAGTATGTTAACCTTGTTTTAATGCAAATTATATGGATTGAATAGTTAAAAGTTAATTGGCAATTATAAAAAGAATTAGACAAAATTCTGAAAAAAAAATTAATTTAAAAAGATTTGCTCTTTGAACAAATTAAATGAAATTGAAATATGAATGGTGGAATAAAAAGGTTTGATTTAAAATACTATTACAAATTAGAAATTTGTAATAAATGAACATTGGAGTGTCCTTGCTTGGGAAATCTTTAAAAATCAAATCTTTTTGAAGATATTTAAAATGCGTCTCTTCCATACATCTTTTGAAATTTGAATGCCTCTATAAGTTACATTTGTATATTTTTTATAAACTTTGTTTCCACTTTTACAAAAGAAAAGAAATGTACAAAAAATACCACCTAACCGAACATTGAATGTTAGGCACATGATGAAATACTTGAATTTAAACTTTATTTGATTCCCTATCCGACTCTCTCTCTCTCTGTGCGCCAAAATCAATTTCAGTACAAAACTTGGAACTGCGAAACTTTCAAACACTTTGAAACCAAGGACAATATTGAATCGAACTAGTGATATAATAGTGACGAATGCTATTAAGTTTCTTCTTAGGAAACCGCAGTGGTGGGGCTGCCTATTTCTTAGTATGGATAGGGAATTTGCTTAGTATTCTCTTTAATCTTCTACATTTTTAGAAAATTTGTAAATCTGGACCCTTCCAGGTCCAATACTATGCTAGCAATACGAGAATGACCAGTTATACCATGTGACCACTTATTCTGGATATATTTTAATATTTTAGTGAATCTGTTATTTTTAAATTTAGAAATTGTAGTAATATTTTAGTGGATTTTTTTTTACCGTGTATACGAAGTAGTAACAAAGCTGTTTTTTGTTTGCTTTCTGTCTGTTTTATTAACTTGTACATTGTGTGTGGGATGTGCGGCTTTGTTTGAAGTAGTGCTGTGCTGTGAAGTTTGTTTCGTAATAAGCACCGAAATCATTGGTGCTTGAACTTTGTAATTTATTGGGCGTCAGTACATGTTCGTTGGGTGGACACTCCAATGAGTTGATTCCACGCTGCAGAGCTGGACGATAATAAGGGTGGTATATTGGCAACATTCAGTAACGAGCTTTTCCTTTCTAAGGGGTCATCCATAAACCACGTAGCGCTTTGAGGGGGGAGTTTACATGCTGTTACATGGCGGGAGGGTGGGAACATCAAAGTGTGTTACGTAACACAGATCTTTTACTCTAATTCTAATGTTAAAAAATAATATTATTGTTAATGTCTTGGCCTTTGATAAACACATTTAGAAATAACTTCAGTATATATGTGTCGTTGAAAATGCTAGTTTATCACTTACTTTTTGTCTATCAATATTTCGAATATTTCTGTCTGCCCGAGACTACGAACACCAAGCACATTCGAAAACATATATTTTCATGCGCATGTCAGTGAGATGTTTATACTCATGGCATTTGTTTAAATTTGTCCAATCTACTGACCCCCTCATGTGCTTTTAGTTGGGTAGCAGCTGTCAGTCGAAGCGGCCTTAGTTTATAGATATAATTGAGTTTGAATATAATTTAGATTCCTACTGCACATTATTTTATATAGGCCGTGAATAATCGATTGTGCTTGTACAAAAACAAATATAATTTCTTCAAAAAGAGGAGACTTGTTCATTGGTTGGATATATAGATCAATATACAGGAGAAAATATCGTGGAAGAGTCTCAAAAAGATGTTGAATTGAAATGTAAAGAAGAAAAAGTACAGAATTTATCGCAAGGCAAGTTTGAGGAGTCCATCAATAGAGTTATTTATTCGTAACAGCAGCATGTTATGAAAAGTAAAGCTTCAAATATTATTAATTATTTTCAAAAGGTAGGTGTATTGAAGCCTATCTCTTTTCCCTTCTGATAAATTATTGTTTACGTGCATAAATGTAACGATTATACTCGTACACCCACAACGGTGGCCACATTGTCTAAATTGTTATTTTCTCAGTAGACTAGACGGCCCATGTTGGGAAGATGAGGTTTGAATACCGGTCAGGTCAGGTTGTTTTTCCTAAATGGTTTCCCACTCTCTCTCCATGAAAATTCTGGTAGATTTTCTTTAAAATTCTACCTTTTTAGTATACATTTTGTAGAGTGGTATGTATAGTCAAATTTTAGTTATTCAAATTATTTTTTATTATTTTTATCTAATGGAGTAGAAATGAAGAAAGTAGAATTGTAGAGGTAATATACCCTCATTCACGTGGAGAGAGAGCATAAAACCTTTTAGGAAAAGCCACTGTGGTAAAACCCGACAGGTATTTGAACCTCGATCTCCGCTTCATTAGCCATCTAGTTTTTTCGAGAGTGAAGCCAGGATCCAGGATCAATGTTGGAACGAATCTTGAGTCTACGTATTGATAAGTTAATTAAAGAAAAATTGCAGATTAATCCAAAATATAATTTAGAAAAGTTGTATGTCTATAATCGTGTAAATGTATCTCTATATGATGATAATATGACGATAAAAAAAAGTGCACAGTATTAAGAAATATGTCTTCCCTCAGCGTCAAGCATCGTATGTGGGCACTTTATTCCATCATGTAGCGCCACTACAGAAAAGGGCCATCCAAGTCAGCACACAGTAGTGCCGTCTTGTCCTTACTCAGATCGCAAACCTGGTATCCATAACATAAATATACCAGAGATTTTTCTTCATGAACCTGAGGAATTAAATATCAACGTCTTTATGTCTGTATAAATAATAATACTCTATGAAATCATTGATAATCAGGATTTGAAATAGATTTTAAGAAGTATTAAATTTGAATCCCTCCTTAAGTATCACAAAACTTCCCTATGAAAAACCGACATTCATTCCTGGTGAGAAAAGATACGTAACATAGGTGGGGCCCTAAACTAGATGTCTACATGGTGTTACATGGGGGAAGGGGAGCTAAAAGGGTGTTACATGGTTTATGGAAGACCCATAAATACCGCGTCTCACTACTCATACTCGTACTCATATGTACTAATTACGTTAGTGAGTTGGGAAAGAGAAAGGTTTAGTTTATAGAAGGTGACATCTCCGTAGAGTAATAATGGAAAACCATTTAGGAAAAATCGTACCCTTGTTTACCCGACCGGGATTCTAACTCTGATCTCCATATTATCTGCATTATATTCTATTGTGATAGTGAAGGCTTAGACCATGCAGCCACCAAACCAGGTATATTTACATTCTTACTACGTTTTGTTAATAATATAAAGATACGCTATACATTAATCCAAAAGGATGTGTTGTATTACTGGAAGCTTTTGATAGCTTGTTTAACTGAAAATTTAAATTAAGGAATATTTCTAGAATGTCGAATTGTAGCGACTTTCAATTAATGTTGGTGGTAAAAAGGGGACTTATTTTAAAAATCAGGGTTTTGCTTTCCGGTGAAAAATTTGCATGGTCGGGGAGGGCAAGTGCGTTTGTAGTTATAATACATTTCTAGCTTGCCTTGCTTGCCATCTGGCTTCGTCACCTGCATGCTACTTGCCTTACTTCTAAAACTAAGCAAGTATGTAGCTGTTCCGATGGTACAAGTAACTTGACACAAGTAACTTGCTCATTTGACTTGCTTCCTTATAGGTATGTTTACTCGGGGCCAGTAAGAAAGCAAGGCAAGACAGCAGGTTACCTGCATTAAGCTACTACAGTTAATATCACTTCTTAGGAAACTGCAAGTCTTATGAACATCCTTCTATCTCAATTAGGTGTTGTCACACCTCCTCACTTTAAATTATATTGGAAGGAGACATGCTGGAGGGAAGAAGGAGCTACTGGTAACATCGACGAAACAGTGTTGCAAGATTTGTCTTATATTCAAGGGAATATTGACCACACGAAAATAAGTGAGAATATTCAGATATGATATTCAGTGTAGTCACACGCGGAGAAGGTAAGACAGGTAGGATGCAGGTAACGATGCAAAGGCAAGTGAAGAGGTGATTTTATTTTCGAGGGCCCTTTCCTCCCGTCAACACGCAAATATATCACACCTGTCCTTTTACTTGCCCCATTTGATCAGGTTGTAGTGCATTTGTAGCGCGTGTAAAACACTATTTGCCCTAATGTTTACGTCACTATTATTTATTCAATTTACTGTGTGACCGTCACCTTTCATCTCGATAATTTGGGCTACTTTACTGGAAGTTAAGGGCAAATGAAATTGAATATGATCTTATAATTGATTTTTATTGCGTTGTGGTTGGTTATTACAAATTGGTCTCTTATTAATAATGTGAATAAAGAAACTTTTAAATAAATCACCAGACTAGGAGAGCGGAGGTATCTATAATTAAATCAATAATAATAAAATAACTAAAATCTCACGCGGTACTACACTAGTATTGGAGCGTCTGCCCTCCTTAGAGGAGTAACAAGAACGGCCCTGAATAAGCCTCTCCTTGGGCCTTTTATAAGCTTTGATGACGCCACTCGAGCAACCAAATGTTCTCCCATTTAGATCACTCTTGTTTAAAAGAGTCCTTTGTTAGTAATGCTTGTCCAGATAAGCATAAAACTCTTTTGACAATTCCCTTACCACGTACTCGCATTCGAGCCCCCTCGGCAACCTCCGTTCATTCATGTGGCGGAACTAAAATGGCCCTAACATACACTTTGGACCATTCTGTTACGAAAACATTTTATTTCATTTTAAATACGTGTAACTATTAATTATTATTATTATTAGCATCGCGTCTTACTACCCGTTCGGGTTATACGCACTTACACTAATGTGCAATGGTAGGGTGATTTGAGATGAAATGAAGGACCTACAGTTTAACGTGGAATCCGAACCACGGTGGAGGCCTGGCATTCCTCACATTCACAAGATGTCTTGTCAGAGGTGAAGGAAGGGTTTGGTAATCAGATAAATCTTTGCCGGGACCGGGGATTGAACCCCGGCCGCCAGCATAGAAGTCTGACACCTTACCCCTAGACCACTAGGTCACCCCAACTATTAATAATAGGTATACACACACAATCATATAATTTAACTTATTCACATACGTACCCTTTATATCCAGACAGTGTTAATTACTACCTGTTTTGTTGGCCGCGTAGTCTAACGCGCTACTTTCACGGTGGACTAGACTTCCGATGATGGGGAGATCTATGTTCGAATCTCAGTCGGGTGTACTGAGGGTGGTTATCCTAAATTGTCTTCTACTCTCTCTGTGCGCAACCTAGGTCAACCTACCTATTCACTGAAACATTAGCATAGCTAATATATGGGCGTACAGCCCGAACGGGTAGTAAGACGCGGCGCTAAAAGAAACTTGAGAGCTGTTCCTCCCTCTTTGTCTCGCTCACCTTGGCTGAGCCTAGGTCCAGCTTCCGGCCGTATCTCAGCTCTCCATACACCCACTCCCTGACCACCTTCTGCAACTCTGGCTTCTCAGGGTCCACCAGACGGAACGCGGTGATGTTGGTCCCCCCGTATTTGAACTCTTCCAGATCCACGCTATGGAGGTCCTGAAAAAGACACACACGAGCTTTGGTTGCCAACGTAAAAACCCATCTCACCACCTGGATACATAAACAAGAATTAAACCATATCCTCCTAATTTAAATAAAGCACCAGCTAATATGATTGAACATCAACATGCGCCTTATTTAATCACAAATGAACTAAAAATATAGATATCTTAGCTAAAAACCTCAACATTATTCCAAGATTAAATTAAAAAAATTATACTTTTTAGGGTAGCTTTCAATTAAAATTGAACTCTAGGTAATACAGCTCAAACCAGGAGTTGTATTCATCGTAGTTTGGTTTTCTGTAATCTTCCTTGGGAGGTGAGGGAGGTGGGGGGGGGGGG
>CABFVX010004944.1:19203-57399 GCA_902151425.1 Timema shepardi
GGGGGGGGGGGGGGGGGGGGGGGGGGGGGGGGGGGGGGGGGGGGGGGGGGGGGGGGGGGGGGGGGGGGGGGGGGGGGGGGTGGGGGGGGGGGGGGGGGGGGGGGTTGAATGGATTTAAAACTATTAATAGAGTAATTTAATTTTTTTTAAATACAGCCAAAACTTTAAAATAACTCTTTTAAAAAGTAATAGCTATTAAAATAATCCCAGTTTTGCTGTTGTCAAATGAAGAACGAATAAAACGCACTTAAATGCGTTTTCTGGTTCAAATTTAATCTTAAAGATCATTTCAAAGATAATATGTCTAGAGATGTAGTGTTATTTTCTTGTGTATATTCTGGGCATAGTTATAGCAGGTCAATATTTACCCACATCGGTGATCACATGGTCTAAGGTGTCACTATAGCTATATTCGGATTTAGAATATAGTTATGATGCACTGAGAGTGATTTTCTTGAATGGTTTCCGATCCTATCCTCACACAAATTTGGGTGCACTTCCTTTAAGTTGTAGATTGGTCATCCCTACCCTATTAGCGTGAATAATCAGATATCTCTCAAGGGTAATAGAACGTGGAGCAATAAAATTTGATCTAAACAGGTTCCTCTTCATTCCTTTAAGGACCAATCAAACCAATACGCCTGGTAATAAGTATTACAAATATACGAGGATTGATACTAAATTCTATATTTAGTAACATAAGTGGGCTTAATTCAATTTTGGTTAAAATGAAATAATAATAATTACAATTTTTAAAAACCTGCAATGTTTTCTAAAACGACATGCCTTTAATTTTATATTATCTATGAAAAAAATGCTTTCTATCAAAGTTGTAGAAAAATATTAAATACAAATTAAGCGTTAAATATACCGTTCTGTTTTCTATAAGATTCGCTTTCAGTAATTTGAAAGTGTCATTTGATAAACTTACTTTCTTCCAGAATAAACAGTGATACCAATTTAGAATAAGATACCACCAACTGCTCGGGCCACTCATGATGAAAATACAGTTAAATATGAAATAATAGGCTGTGTTCACTTTGAATTTACACTTAGGTAAGTAAACTGTATGCGCGAGCGTGCATGAAGAAACAGATTCGAGGAAATCTGTCTAAGCACGTGTTAGCGCGCGTCCTGAGAGAGTGTGTTGCTCCTTTGTGTTCTTAAGAGGTGTGTTCACGATGGAAACCGAAATGCTATTGGAAAGCGTTGTTAGAAAGAAGGGCAATACTGGCTGCCTAAGGAGACCAAGAAAATGCGGCTTTATTCTCCCTTCGTCTTCCTCTCTATCATTAGAATAAAACATTCACCCATTCTTCTCTAAATGGTTCCACAAACACCATTAAAAACTTTGATAGAAAATTACCCAATTAGTACATCTTGACTGTAAGTGGCTACTCGCACTTAGACTCAGTGTGACAATTTAGTGCAAGTGCAAGCTACTGGCTCAACCAAATATTTGCGCAAGCTTGCTTCCAAAGTGAACGTAGCCTATGACTTGTAATGGATATTCCAAAGCCGTTGTATTATCTTTGTTTTTTTGGTGATCTGTTGGCCTATATTTACTTGAATTAACAAAAAGTATGGCTAAGCGTGTTTGTGAATTATTTTTACAAGTTTTGGACGTGGGAGGGAATTAGAAGTGTAGCAGCTAGTCTAAGTGGAAATGTCTAAATCGAAATAAATCGACAGAGTTTGGTTATGAAAAATAATTTAAAAATAAATAACTTCCTTTCATTGGGAACCTATTTGTTAAGTGTGGGAGGAAAAAACATGACAGAAGCAAACAATCAAAAAAAGCTTTTAATTAAAACCATAGAGAAGTACCACTAATAATTTTAAATGTTTTCTTTACATTCTCATGTCATGTATTCTGAACTCTCGTCTGTGTTGTAGGGGAAAAAAAAATCAAAATACATATCAACACTTGACAACCCTTCAACGATTCATAAAACAATAACTGCTTTTATATTATTTACATATTGTTCAAAGCTATGTGAGGTATTTATTGGCAGACCTGACTAAACAGAGAGGGGTTGAGTTTGATCCCAATCGTCTTCAATAGAGTTAGGCTTTCCCACGCGTTTTTTTTAAATCACGTATCACTAACCGTTCGGCTTATAAACAGATAGAAACTACGATGGTGTGGTAAAAATTATTAAGTTATATTTTATATTAAATGTTTCCACAATTGCGTAGAGGGAGAAGGGTGAACCATTTGGATTAAAATGCACCAAACTTGGATTAGAACGCCGAACTCAGTCATCGGAAAACCAAAATAAATAAGCTTGACGTTTGGACCGGTACAGGTTACTAATCGTTGGCTTGATATTAGTTTCTCTAGGGAATCCTTTTCTAATCCCGTAAAAATAAATTCAAATACACTTTATTAACCCTGAAAGGCCTTTCCTTGATGCACTACACTACGGCCCTATCTTATAAGCTACGCCATAGTGAAAACGTGCCAGGTAAGCTTGCTACCTTACAGGGTAAACGGAGTGTACATAGAGAGTTTGGGAGGTGACTATACCTATGGTGTCCTTGCATTGATAAATATGAATAGTGTATAGAACATAGATTATGTCAAGAATAACGAGTTTGAAATACTTATAATCTTTACCAATGTTTTTTAAAGAAGTAATAAGATTGTAATTAATATAGAAGTCTTATTATAGACGTACTTTACTTTTCAACTTGGTGGGAGTGGGGGGAAGTGGGGGGAACGGGGGGGGGGGGTTGGTCGGGGAAGGGGATACACATATTATTAGTCTAATATTAAATATCTACTAGGTAATCACTACTTTTATTACATAAGCGGAGTATAATCTAATACTCCACAAAATAATTATATTTTCATATTCAACATTCTTCATTTTAAAGATTTTTATGAAACCTCAAAATCAAACAGGTAAAACACTTTATCTAAAATTGGTTCAGTATTTGTAAATTTGTATAGGCTACTGACAGGGCCTACTTTTAATAATGAAAATAATTTGATAAATAATTAACTTTTAATTATAAGTGAGCATTGACATCAGCAAACACCTTCTTTCTCTTTTCATCAACTACATATCCTAAACTTGTTTGAATGAGAGAGTAAGTTATGTTCCTGTCCAAAATATATATGTGTTTGGTACAACCACGTGACTGATTGAAACTATGACATACTGTTTCTTAAGTATGTTTAAAAGTGACAAATATGATTAAAAATATTTCCACCGTGTAGCATGAGCTTACGATTCCAGTGATACAATCCGAATAGTGAATCAAAGTAAATCTGATTAATATAGGCAAATAATGCATGTGTGAAGTAATTGAAATCTTAGAAGTAATTAAACTATTTAAATAAATCCCTAGAGGCACGTCCATAAGTCCCATAGCATATTTCATCTAAAATAAAAATAAAATATCTAAGACCAAGATAAATTTCAATCAATGTTAGTTCTGCATTGAAGTTTATGAACAATATGGAAGTGCTATAATGGTTTAAGAACTTAAGTTTGTTCCTCGTGGCTAGCCATATTTTCTTATATTACCTGCATGAGGTGTTAATAAATCCCTACTAGTGTTATTTAAACCGTGTTCATACCAGAGAGGTGATGAGGTAACTGTGGTAGTCACTCATCATGCCAATTTGCTGAGCCTGCTTAAGGACGTCATAGATTCTATCGGTGGAACAATCCAACACAATATGAGATTCAGCCGAATTCTTGATTTGTTTGAGCAGAGGTCTGCAAACACAAATAAGTAACATTTCAACTGTTAACCTTGTAAATTGATAAACAATTGATTGATTGATATACAAAACTCTAATTACTATCAATTGGAATTGTTATCATTGTATTAACCTTTTGCCTTCAATGGGATGTTTGAAAACAAGATACTTTGTAAGATATTTGGTCCAAAAAGGGATGCTAGGATTTTAATGTCTCATAAATTACGATGGGAAGGACATGCAGTGCGAATAGAATAATCTAGAACCATGTTCAAGGTATTTATTGGCAAATCCAATGAGACGAGACCATTGGGAAGACCTAGACGCAGATGCGTGGATAATCTTATAATGGACCTGAAAGAGATTGGATGTAATGAGGTAGACTGGATAGAACTAGCTAAAGATGGGGCGTACTTTTGTTAAGTGCAGTAAAGAACTTTCGATAACTTAATGCTATAGAGTAAGTAAATAAATAATATCTTGTAAAAATAAACGAAGCAAAAATCAAATTCAAAATCTATATTTCCTTTTAAAAGAAATTTTTTTATAAAATATTGTTTCGAAAAAGTATTACAAAATGTTCAAATAGCACAATTTCTTTGTGACTATGCGGTGATTTTTTGTTGTTATTTTCACTCAATGTCGACTCAAATTTTTATTAAGGAAATGCAAAGGATATACAAGACAATGGTTTGAAACACCACTATCATCATATATCACACAAAGCTATTCTTTATCACGACTTAGTTCGGAACATCCAAAAAGAGGAGAGGTAAATGAGTGAAAGATTGCAAACGACACTGTGAAAAAACAAACCTGAATAAGTAATGGTAGGACTCAAACCAATGGATGACGGCAGAAACAAAGCAAAATAAAAACATTTAGGGGTAGTAGAGATGGATAAGAACTCACTGTAAAATATATACCAAGCTTACTAAGGATGAGGGATAAAATATTTGCTGGGGCACAAGACAAAAAAATAAATAGAACAAGAGGAATGTAAAACAAGAGATGGCTTAGTGTGACGGAGGGGAGATCAGAATAAGGACGAGAACAGTCCGAGGGAATGAGAGAGAGAGAGAGAAGGCCATGCAAGAGAGGGATAAAAATGGACGATGTAGGAATGACAAACATCGCACTGGGACTAATAAGATAAATGGTCTTATCACACACATTCTACTTTCAGTGTGAATTTATCATCTGACACGATTTACATCTTATTCGTCCACAATTCTCGAAATTTATTTTTTAATCAAAAGAAATTTAAAACATGTCTGTAAACATTATATAGAAAAGCTATCTGTACTTGGAGTTGTATACAAATTGAAACATGGAGCACCTTTTATAAATACCAACATTTTTGTGGTCAACATTGATAACATGTTGATATATTAATGGTGTTATTTTATATGTATTAACTATACAATATCAAAATTGACAGCCTCAGCTTATACAAATAAGTGAAAATTGGTCTTGTAACATTTTCTGTCAGTTAAGACCATTCATAAGAAGATTGGCTTGTAGCTAATAACCCACACACCTGATTCGTTGGCTAAATGGTCTAAGGCATCACACTCACCATAGATTGGATTGCTGGTGATGGGGAGAGCTGGGTTAGAATCCTGGTTGAGTGTAGTGGATGTGATTTAGCATAAATAGTTATCCACTTAGATGCAGTCGAAATTAGTGAAGCTAAAGGTACGGTATGATGCCTATGTAGGTGGCCTAGATTGTGCCGCTCAGATGTTTGGGTAAAATGTTGCTAAAACTTTTAATAGTAAAAAATTTTTTGTCTTCACTGGGAAGAATAAAAAACTAATTTATATGTCTTATATATATAGATATGTGTATATATAAATATAAAAGCCTGAACAATTTAAGAAATTCTTGAATAAATCTGTCAACGTGAGAGAGAAAGTAGGTAAAAGTTTGTATCAGAACATGAAGATATTTTACAAAAGTGATTATGTTTAAAAACTTACTATAATGCTCTAACTAATTAAAAATAAGTTACACTTGTATGTTCGTTTTAGCCCGGTTATTAGAGAGATTACTACTTTAGTATTATTGAATATACCGTATAAATTTGGACACAGACCAAATATTTTTATTGAATTGTTAAGTTTGAGCTTATAAAAATAATCTTAAAGGTTTATATAAGTATTCTTATAATTTATAAAAATTATGAAAATGTAATAACAAAAAATAACAGTGTGGCTCTACTTAGGTTTTAAACTAAAATAATATAGTTATTTTAACCTTACGCCACTTTTTTTTATCTTAAGTCATAATAGGCTCTACAACCACAAATTATAAATGGAACATAAGTTTAACTTAGAGGCTTACCAAATTAAGTGCAGGGGTGTACCAAAATGTATTTTAAAATATGTTACGTAGATCACAGATTAATATTAATTGATGCAAGATATTCTAAAGCGTTTTTTTATTTAATGTACAAAGTTGTAAAAAGTTTATTGTTTTACAGAGAACTTAAATCCAACAGAGGGGTCCAAGAGCCCCTGTGGTGGCCAAGTACGACAAACGTCGTGTCTCTGACGTAGGATGACACCTTTGTGAAAATTAGAGTAAGTTAAATTAACAAATGCATCTGATTTCTCTAAAGTAAAAACATAAATTAAAATAAAGAATTTTCGAGCTAAGTTGTTTTCTAAATGAGAAACACTGTCTTCATAAAATAATAAATCGTTTCCAGTCTGGTAATTTTTATTAAATTCCCCACAGGGAACACTGAAAAGAGGAAGTATAAAAAAATAGGATATGAAAATGGGAACTAAAGTGTTTGCAACAAAGCCTCGTTGCTACGTCACAAAGATAAAAATAAAGTAATCCAATCCACACAAGGCAATAATAGGTAAGTAAACTCCTGGGGCATGGGTTATCTGGAGGTAAATTAAGAGTTTCATTTTCATAAGAGATCTGACAGATATGAAGCAGCTAATAAATAAAAATTCCCTTTATAGCTTCAACGGCATCACGAAGCCAGTTAAATCTTTTTTTAATTAAATAGGGGTCGTATATAAAACTGATATTACAAGAATGTATATAAAAGGGCTGTTTATACCTCCAGCTAGCATTGTTTATAATATGAAGGAAAGCTGGCTCCACTTATTAAATGTATGTTGGCTTGGTTGCCTTATAAAATAATTATCTACAAACATTGCTTGACAGTTTTGTCTAAAAGAGAAATAATAGCAATCAATAAAATCTGATTATTTTGGGATGCAAACTGTTGAAATATAAAATTCCGTTAGTTAAGTTTGACAAACGTTTAAAGTTCATAAAGAAAAATTACTTCTATAAGTTATTCAAACTTATTTAATATTGATGATAATGATTATGTTGATGATATATTATAAAACTATTAACTAACATTCACTAAATAAAGAAGCGTGGATTAGTTCTGATATATGTTTACGTGTAATCTGAGTCTAGATTACTTATAGAAAAATATTATTTTTTTAAAACATTTGATATTCTTAGTAAGGAACGTTAAATAATATTAAGAAAAATAAAATTCAATTTTAGGTTGATAACTGTGAATATCTTGCAGCCAGAAATCAAGGAACAGAAATACAGCTAAGGAATACATTCAATTTTAACTTTTCAAATTTAATAATTTTTCTATCATTTCACAAGAGTAATACATTATATTTACAATATATGCATAGTCACATCATCCTTTGATTATTTTAACTTAGTTTTAAGTGTAATTGACTTAAGTGTTTATTTTAAAATGTACCTAATTTTTAGATGTTCCTTACAATTTCAACATATTCATAATTAAAATGTATCATAACTTGTAACTACCACTACTAAACCTTTATTCAAATATTATTTAAATATTGTATATATATATATATTTATTATATTTATGTTTCTTTCACGTCAATTTAGTACAATTCCATACTATGCTTAGTACTAGGTCATATTTTAAAAATAGTTCTAGCTTGAGGAAATTATTATCAAATATATATCTAATCTAAACTATACATAGAATGTACAGCTTTATTAATATTAATATTATTATTATTTAGCACTGCGTCTTACTAACCTTTCGGGTTACACGCTTATGTACTAATTACGTTAATGGATTAGGAATTGGGAAGGTTAAATTTAGATGAAGTGAACCCGCATTGGCGTGGAGGGAGAGTGGAAAAACATTTAGGAAAAACCCCTCCCAGTTCACCCGACCGAGATTCGAACCTTGATCTCCCCGTCCTTAACATCCGAGCTCAACATGACTAGAGCGTTAGCTAACTACGCCACCGAGGCGAGTGTTTATTGATTAATGTAACTTCAGTCATGTTTAGTTATTTACGTATTTGTAGAAACATATGTTATGTAAATCTAAAGATGGTCGACTGCTGAGCTATCTAGTAACAGAAAAGGAAATTAAGGTATTCTTTCCTAGCCTTCAGCAGTTTTAAAGATGCTGCGTTTCCAGGCCCACCCAGATCGATAGCACATGGACCGTAGGAAACCTGCGCTCCATGTACCGATTCCATTCAACCCCCTCCCAACCCTCTTTTTCTGATTCCTACCCCCCTCGTTTCCTTCCTCGCGTTTCTGCTGCCTTTTGTCACGTCCTAAAGTCCGTGTTCCTCCTAAATAGAACGGTTTAGTTTCGAAAACTACACCCCTATGTATCCAAGCAACCGTTCTCATTGGTAACTGTAAAAACCCTAAACTTACCCCTTTTAGCCTTCTCGTTACCCATTTTCCAATTCCTAATCTTTCCCCTCTTTAACACCATCCAGCCCCTTCCACCTATCCCCCTTTTTGTATGTATAAAGTCTACGTTGGTTAGCGTCGTGCTCAGCGACGTCGCTCTATACAGCATGTTAAGCGTCACTTCCGTTACGTTCACTATTTTTTGTAAGATTGATATTATTGATTGAAATGAACATAGCTTACCACCCGGTTCAGTGTCTGCATGGTCTAGGGCACTACTCTTGCAATAGATTGGACTGACGAAGATGGGTAAATTGGGATTCGATCCCGGTCGGGTGCAGTGAGGGTGGTTTTTCAAAAATGGTTTTCCACTCTCTCTCTACACAAGTGCACTTTCTCTGAATTAAACCTTCATAATCCCTAAGACATGGATGTAATTAGTACATAGGCGTACATCCCGAACGTGTAGTAGGTCCTGGTGCTAAAATAAACCAATGCGTACAGATTACCCAACTATTTAATCGAATGCTCTTCAGCAAGGACATGTCCTATAGACATCAATGTTTCACAGTTTGGAAAGCGATATTATAATAATATAATCTTAACGTACTAACATTAAACAAATATACATTTTTCAACTTAAGTCACGTAAGAATATTTGTAAATTTCAGTACTACATAATATCATTTTTTTTTTTTAGGTTTTAATAATAGACAGAAAATACAAATTTTATAACTCGATCTAACGTTTAAACAAAATACCTAACCTTTAAATTGTTGACTTAGTTTTACTATAATCTAATTTGAAATTTAATTCACAAGTAATCACGTATCAGTGAGAGTAGTATAACAACAATCTCACACGATACAACAGATGCTCTGAAGTATTAGGTATGCTCAACCACGTCCAGTTTGCCTCCACGGGCTCCAAAGTGGCTCCCTCCCACTGGTCTCAAACCAAAGGCTTCCACGCCACTCAGTTCCGCACTTCAATCAGTTCACAGCTACTAGGATAGGTTGTTATAGCTGAGGAAGGTTGAATTTATAGCCAGTGTAACCAAATTTTCATGGAGCGAGAGTTAAAAACTATGCATTCATAACACCTGACCGGGATTAAAACCCCCATCTTCACATAAACAGTGGGCCACTATATTGCGAAAGTGATGCCTTAGATAATTCTAACCAACCTCGGTGGCGTATTTAGATAACGCGCTAGTTTCGTGTTGAGCTAGAGTGCTGAGGACGAGAAGATAAAGGTTCGAATCTCGCTCGAGTGAACTGGCGGTGGTTTATCCAAAGTGGTTTTCCACTTTCCCTCCACACAAATGAGAGTTCACTTCCTTTATATTCAACCTAACTGATTCCTAACACATTTTCCTAATTAGTACTTAAACATATAGCCCTAATGGGTAGTAAGACGTGGTGCTAAGTATTATAGATCATTCTACCATCGAAACGTCTACCATTTTATTAAATTTACTCCGTTTCCTTCAGTTATATTTTATAATAAAGTTGAAAAATATCCCGCTAATCGAGGATAGATAGATCAGTTGATAGAATATCGTGCTACGCCAAAGGTACAGGGTTTGATTACCTATGCAGTTCTTTTTTTTAATATACTGTATATGTGATTCACAACCTGTGATAAGACGTATAATTCAAATAAAAAAAATGCTATGAGTTCCCGTAGTATTCCTTCCTTCATAGATTTACTTGTTAATCAAATTAAAAACTTAATTTAGTGACTTAACCGCCTGCGGCATGTAAAAGGTTGAGACCCACTTACCCATCCACACCTCCACCCTTTCTATCACTGTTATGACATCGTTAATCCTCGTCATATTCCTCCACCTGTCTTAAGCCACTCCCCCCCACCCCACACGTCCCCTCTTTTTCTCCTATCTCCAACATTTAATTAAACCTTCCTTCCTGTTCTTCCAACTTATCGTCTATTCTATTATTCTAGTCTGTTTGTTTCAAGGTTTCCAGTTTTCGTGTATTAAGGTTTTTGGGGTCCCCTCCCCTTTCCCACCACCAAGTTTAAACTGTCCAGTTAATTCACTGCGGGGTATGTCAGTAGTAAGAATGGCGTATGGCCACAATTTGATATTTGACCTTTTACATCGGGTTGTGTAACGTAATCATGGCTTATTATATCGCAACACTCCCCCCTAGGTTTTCCCTGATGACTCATACCTGGTGCCAGTATATTTCCGTCCGACCTGAATTTCCCTTCATGTTATTCCAATGACGACATGGGGTTGGCAACCTGTTGTCCTCCTTCAATGTTGCAAAGGTTTATTTCTGGTTTTATATGTGTCAATGGATTTTCCCTGATGACTGGCGCCATTTTGGTGGCTGGAAAAGACATGAATGGATCGTGAACTTGAATGTCGCAACCCTCCCGTTCTATTTGGCAATGGGTTTTCCCTGATGACCAGTGACAGTTTGGTGGCTTTACAAGACAGGAATAGTTCACGACCATGAATGATGTTGAAACCCTCACATTCTATGCGGCAATGGGTTTTCTCTGATGACTGACGCCAGTTTGGTGGCTCTACAAGACAAGTGGAGACAGGAATAACTCGTGAACTTGAAACAGCGAGCTAGTAAACGAGGTCATTGACCCTGGCAACTCTTTACCCCTCTCTCCCTTCTATGGGACAGTGGGTCTTCCTGATGACTCATGCCTGGCACCAGTTTGGCGGCTCGACCAGACAGGAATATATCATGACCTTGAATGATGTTGCAACCCTCCCGAGGCAATGGGTTCTATCTGATGACTCATACCTGGCGCCAGTTTGGTGGTGCAACAAGACAAGTCACCTCGATCTGTGTGGCATCATCATACGTGTGATGTCGCAACACTCCCCTTCTATGTGGCAATGGGTTTTCCCGATGACTCATACCTGGCACCAGTTTGCCGTCTTTACAAGACAAGTAGAGACAGGAATAGATTGTGACCTTGAATGATGTCGTAAGCTCCCTTTCTATGTGGTAATGGGTTTTCAAGTTGTCGCAACCCACTAAGTGGTAATGGGTTTTTCAGGTGTCGCAACTAGTCATCGCAATTTCACAACCCCCTATGAGGTAATGGGTTTTTTATAACTAGAGAGAATTGACACATCTCTGACTATGCACAATCAGGGGCTTCGGAAGCCTTATGGTGATTTATAATCCTCAGTGAGGGGCCTCTATCCCCCACCCCAAAAGTCTATTAAATTAGTTTTTTTGGTATCGTCCGTCGACATGCGTGTATGTAGGTATCTGTAATGGACTGGAGGAGTAAGGTAGAAATGTTACGCGGTTTACGTGGAGTGAAGGAGAGTAGAAAACTAACCCAGTTCACCCGAGCGAGATTCGCACTCACAACCTCTCACGTCATAACTAGATGAGTTAAACTTATAATGGTGTGGTAGGGATGATTAATAAAATGTCCCGGAGGGAAAAATACCAACAGTTTATCCAGCAATTATTTGATTCCGCCCCGCAAGAATTAAATGAAACAGTTATTTCTAAAATAACAAAAATCTGTTTTCACTTTATCTTAGGGTAGCAATCTACCATCACAATTTATAAATAAAAATGAACGTTTATCTGACTCTGTGTGTGTTTGTGTGTATGTGTACTTCCCACCTTATCTTAAACCAAAATTAGTTAATTTATTAAAGCTATCTAAATAATGAATCTGTTTATAAGGTTTTCCTGAACCAAATGCTGGTATACATTCTACCTGTATGGAAAATCTAGTCGACTATCAAAACCCCTTCGCAAATGCGGGGTGCACTTGTAAGGAAGTACGACCGTTCCAACAGACATGAGTGGTGCTAAAAATATCGAAGTTTGAATCTTTTTGGGCACGCCGTCTAAATGTCTACCTCATTTAATTCTGGTGGGGGAAATCAAATCACCTCCAGGTAAACTGTTGGTATTCCTCCATCTGGGACAACTCCTTAATCATCCCTACCGCACCATCATAATTAATACATAGACGTTTGACACGAAAAGGGTACGTTTAACTCATCTAGTTATGACGTGAGAGGTTGTGAGTGCGAATCTCGCTCGGGTGAACTGGGCTGGTTATCTACTCTCCTTCACTCCACGTAAACGCCGTAACATTTCTACCTTACTCCTCCAGTCCATGATGGATACCTACATACACGCATGTCGACGGACGATACCAAACAACCAATTTTATAGACTTTTGTGGTGGGGGATAGAGGCACCTCACTGAGGATTATAAATCACCATAAGACTTCCGAAGCCCCTGATTGTGCATAATCAGAGCTGTGTCAATTCTCTATAGTTGTGACACCTGAAAAACCCATTACCACTTAGGTGGTTGCGACACCGGGTAAAACCATTACCACATAGAAATGGAGGTTACGACATCATTCAAGGTCACAATCTATTCCTGTCTCTACTTATCTTGTCAAGACGCCAAACTGGTGCCAGGTATGAGTCATCAGGAAATCCCACTGTCACGTATATGGGGGAAAGGAAGAAAGAGTTGCCAGTGTCAATGACCTCGTGTACTAGTTCGCTGTTTCAAGGTCACGATTTATTCCTGTATCTATTTGTCTTGTCGAGCCACCAAACTGGTGCCAGTCATAGGGAAAACCCATTGCCACATATAAGGTGAGGGTTGCAACATCATTCAAGGTCGTGAACTATTCCTGTCTTGTAGAGCCACCAAAATGGCGCCAGTCATAGGGAAATCCCATTGACACATAGAAATGAAGGGTTATGACATCATTCAAGGTCGTGAACATTTCCTGTCTTGTAAAGCCACCAAACTGTCATCGGTCATCAGGGAAAACCCATTGAAATACAGAAGGGGAGGGTCGTAACATCATTCAAGTTCATGATCTATTCCTGTCTTTTTTAGCCACCAAAATGGCGCCAGTCATCAGGGAAAATTCATTGCAACATATAAAACCAGAAATAAACCTTTGCGACATTGAAGGAAGACAACAGGTAGTTAACCCCATGTCGCCATGTAAAAACCAGAAGGGAAATTCAGGTCAGATGGAAATATACTTGCATCAGGTATGAGTCACCAGGGAAAACCCAGAGGATTCTTGCTACATAACACGCAATTATTACGTCACACAGCTTGGGGTCAGAGGTCAAAGGTCAAATATCAAATTAGGGCCATACCCCATTTTAACTACTGATTTTTATACGCACGCCGAATGCGAATTCCTTGAGCTTATACATTAAATAGCATTTCATTAAATGTCCATTACTTGCAATTATTATGTTTAAATGTGGCTGGCTCCATTCCTATCGAGGGAAAATCAAGTTACAAATTCAATACCATTGAATTAACTTTCTAATATAACAGGAGGAAAATTAACAAAGAAATAAGCGCTCACAATAAACTAGACTCCCGATGCAATTGGAGATCTAGGGGTTCGAATCTCGGTCGGGTGTACTGAGGTTGTTTTTTCAAAAATGTTTTTCCACTATCACCACGCAAGTGCGGGTACACTCTCTTTAAATATAGCTTTTCTAAACTTTAAAACCATTAGCCTAATTAGTACATAAGCGTATAAATAGCCCGAACGGATAGGAAGACGCAGTGCTAAATAATAAAACAAATGTTACGGCGAACTACACATATTTTATCACTCTTTTATCATACAATAGACATTTACTAAGAACTCGTTAGATTTGTGAAGGGAAATAATAGTATGTCTATGCATTGTTGTAGAAAAATTACACCAAAGATCATAAATTAAATAATATATATTTTTACTTAATCTATAGAATTAGGACTTAGGAACAGTGTTACAGAAATATTCAGAAAAAAGGAACATTTTTGTCCACCAAAAACCATAAAAATAAATTCATTTTCAAATACCTGAATTAAAAAGTGTATATATTTGCTAATAGCTAAGAAATTATTGGTTTTATTTGTCATGAGCATAATGGAATTTGAAAAAATCTTTTTAATTAAAAAGAAAAAGTCCTCAACATCTTCCATCATAAGAACCTCTGAGATTACTTTATGGAGAAGATAAAACTAAATGTTTCTTCTGAAGTAATATTTTATTTGTTGTGTCCAAACAGGTTGTGTTGTTTATAGGTCAATAAATACTGGATTTAACTCGAGCTCCCCTTCCCCCTCCCCCTTGCCCCCACTCTAAGTAGGTTAATCGCATGCTATATTACCTTCATGATGTGATACTTCCTTGACGGTAACCACAGGAAATTAATTTACTGGGTTTGGTCACCGCCACTGCTGGGAATATAAGAGTACTATTTGGTTGGGCAATAAAATGGCGTCCTCCATTAACGAGATGTATTTTTCTGTTCTTTTTATATTGAACCTTACAACCCGTTCAGGATATTCACTTTTAATTCCATTAATTGGATAGGGATTGAGAATGTAGAGTTTATATGAACTACATACCTATTTAAATGGAGGAGAGTTGAAAATATTTGAGTAAAAATCATCATCTGAGCACTCGGCCGGGATTCAAATCCCGAGCTCTACCTCACAGGAAAACCAGATCATACCTGTGTGATATTTATTCTGCGTGTTCACCAATGCAGGTAACTTTCTAGCCTATTCTTGTAATAAATAGACCGGTAGAGACAACTACAATTTAAATTTAGAGTAACCAAATTTATATTTACCTTGAGAATGTCAAAAGTGATTGTCCCAAAACACGGAACTGGGCGAATGAATACATGAAAATAGATTTAGTAACATTTTGAAATGCCAATTAAGGCTCTTCTTATAGCGATCAAATTACAATTTATTGATTATTTTGCTCTCACATGTATTTTAATTATCAATGGCGGCCGCACCAAATTAATTTGTCCTATCGTTCGGCTAAGAATCTCCTTAGCATTGTTATAGCTGGCATAAAGTTTCCCACAAAGTAATATGTTATTAATCTATTTCTTTTTAACCATGTTACAAAGTCATCTGACGTCTTAAAGCGATGGAACAATAATTTTGTTACGCGTCATTGTTAGGTTCTACCCACATACACCATGAAGACAAACGACTTTCATTAGCTTAAACAAAAGCCAGTATTAATAGAGTAAGTTAATGAGAAGAGCTTTAGGGAAAGTTCCGTGTTATTATAACTTAACATATTCTTTTAAGGAAGATTTATTAACGTTCCACAACGAAGAATATAAATGGCATACTACCCTACATTGGCCAACAAACATTACACAACGCCAAAACTTTCGAAACTAGAATATATTTTCCAAGAGCCGTAGTAGTTTTCATTATAAGTTTGACATCACTAACAAATAAATGGTTTTATTTGTACAAACAAATAAATTTAAATATCAATTTTTAATATTAGTTTTATATAGGTAGCTTTTTTTGATTTAAACCCCTTCTTTAGAAATAAACAACTTTTATCGATGTATTTGGCATTATTTAATGCAATTAATAAAATGTGAAACAAGTCAACCGGATGTTTGAAAACTATTGAGTTGTTTTATTATAGTTAGAATAATTGTTTTAGTATACTTTTTAACATAATTTTAAATATCATATTATTAATTTACAATTTTTTAGTCTGCTTTTGTTGGGTTGGGTTATGTTAGTTACAAATTAAATATAAGTTAAATGAAATTATGTTGAGCTAAAGTAGGGTACTTGAAATACTCTGTAACTATTTTTATTTTATAAGATTCTCAACTAATATTTTACAAGCCTATCATTTGTAATCCATTGATAGTATATGACTTTATATCCGTAGCCTGAACATTTTTAAAAGTAGAGCGCAATAAATTACGTAAATTTTATATTCAAAATATATTCTATAAAATAAAACTAAATATTTAATTATTTTAATTTTAATGTTTAATTTTCCACCATTTTGACAGGCCAAGCTATTTGGACAGTGCATATTAAATAATTAAATACACATATAACAATAATCACGCCCTAAAGCAAATACATTAAAAAGTTAGTCAAAACTTGTAAATACTTATTTTTTTCAAAACATTTGATTCTATCCTATACAAATTGGCAATCAATTTTGGACTTATTCAAATAGTTAATATTTTAGTAGGAACGTGTATATTTTTTAAATTCTTACAACCACATTCATGTTTTAGGCATGTATATTAATTAAACTAATATTATAGGTATTAGGAAGGGAAAATGAGAGGAAATGTGACCGTATATGCATGGAGAGAGAGTAATAAACCATTTTAGGTGAAATCACCATCAGCACACCCGACCGGGACTCGCACGCCAACCTCCCCATCATCGGCAAACAAGAGTAAGCTTGGTTTTCATGCTTATTATTTTTAACAATATTGTAGGTTTATCGCAATATAGTTTCGCAATCTATTGTCATTTAGTCTTAACTCTAGCTTTAACTTTAACCTTATGACTAAGTTTAATAATTTTCTGATCACCTGCAACACATATTCGCACCTCAAGTAACACCCTCCAATTATTATACCACATGCTCAAAGGCAAGGACATGTAGGACTACTATTCACTTTGATACTCATAACAAATAAATACAAAAAATCAGTTTCAATCACCAAACATGACTGCTCAATTAAGTTTGTAATAATAATAATAATAATAATAATAATATCCTTGGATATAATTACTTATATATGATGAAAATATGTTATAATTTACACCTATGCTATTATCATTTTAATTTGGTTGACCTAAGAATTATTTTCCAAAATCAAAATTCTGTGCCGGGTCTCTGTTTAGTTTTTGTATGTTTACCAGTCTAAATTAATTTTTAATTTATATATTGTTAACTAAACATTAGTATTAATTATAAAAATTGGTAACGTGCTTGGTCTTGTAATGAAACTTCATGGCTTCAGCACGCAATCGAGCCAAACTGACCGAGCGGTCTCCGCTTCTTGGCGGATATATAGTGCCGACATATGCGGATATAAGGTGTGTATGCATAACGAACCCTACGGCTGCTAATCTGTTTTCCAGACCAAAGCCGCTACTTTTTCATTCGCGTAGTTCCTCATTTGTCATCACGAGGTTGAGTTTGACCTTGTTCCAGATCCAAAAGCTTCACAGAACAAAATAATCCGGAAGCACCAGGGATCAAACTCGGGACCTCTGGGTCTGTAATCAGGAACTCTGACCACTAAACTAGAAGTTTCCCTTTGTTTTGTTATATTATGAGTAAAACGTGTCATCATAATCTCTAACAGGAAACATAAAATATTAGTCAGCATAAAATGTTTCCTAAAACTTCGGCCAAACTTGGACCAACTTTGCAAAATTTCCTCTATGTAAGACTTTATTTTCCAAATGATGGATATCTTTCCTTTTTTGTGTTTGGACAAATGGACCAGAAAAACCTCAACCTAAAGACAATTTAAGTGGCTTGGCTTTTTTTTCACATTTGTAGAAATTATTACCGGTTATGAGATATTTTATTGCATTAGTCTGTGCCAATTTTATTTCCTATACATATTAACATTGCATTATTAAATTAACAGCCCACTTCAGTGGTCGAATAGTCTAAGGCTTCACTCTCACAATATACTGGACTAGTAAGGATGGGGAGATCAAGGTTCGAATCTCAATCTGCTGTATTGAGGGTTTTTTTCCTAAATGGTTTTCTACTCTCCCTTTATGCAAGTGCTGGTACACTTCTAAATTTGACCTTTCTTATGCCTAACAAATTAGAGTACTTAATTAGTACGAATACATACAACCCAAATGGGAAGTTTATTAAAATAAAATGAGAAGCAAATATCAAATTTAATTATTAATTAATCAATAAGGTTTCATATTTCGACCACTCATAATCCCCTGTTCCTTCATTTCATCCAAACAAAATCAACTTATCTTGTGTGCCTATCAGAATTTTCGCGAAGCTATGAAAGTGTTAACCAATAGAAAAACGTCGGAAATGACAGAGAAAGATGACGATAAAATGACTCGGAGGCTAAAAAATACACACAAAGTAGAAATATTCCTATGCTGTATTTAGAGATAACATTATCCACATGCATTTCTTTATATCTTTTCACGCGAAATTCTCTCTCTTTTTTTTATCTTCAGGACTAAACTAAAATTTTATAGTCATTTTGTAAGAGGTTAACTAACGTCTCTTGTTCGGTACTGGTGAACTTTCTAAAATGCAAATACTTTTAACTTTTACAGTTACTTCCCTTTAACCCTCACCCTTTCCAACTTCTCGCAACAGACCTTTCTACTCCCACAGCTTTCAGCTTCACAATTTCCCTTTCCCGGGGACTTCTGGGACATAATTTCCTCACGGAGTAAAACGACCCCTCCCCCCCTTTCACTTCCTCTTGCGCAACTTATCCTCACAGTGGAGACAAGCTGCGTACGATTGTAAGTTATAAGGAGCGACTGTGCTGCTGTACAGCGGCCAAGACCACGAACCCCCTGCATCCAATCTGCCAGGAGCTAGAGACGTGCTATTAGTAGCAGTCAAAAGATTATTACAATGAAAGAGGAAGGAATCCACTCTTTTTGATGTGGTTAAAGAGGGTAATTTGCGACAATTCAAGGAGTTACCCGAGCTCTGTATGCCAGCGGGCCAAGATGGCGTACTCACAGCCGGATCCTACCAGACGTGTTGAGGAAGGTTTACCACATTGTGATTTCAACGATGGTCTTATCGGCCTCCATCCTGAATAATGTGAATGTATTTTAGTAAAATTCACCTTCCTAACCCTAGGTTTGAAATTAGAGGAGGCTTAATGCCAGATGTGTACATTAAGGCTCGTAACCCACACTGGTGGATACGTGGATGTTGGTGTCAGTCTTGTCTAGTATGGTTTGTCAGTGAAGTTGAGGTCGGGGTTAAAATCCTGGTCTGGTGTACTAAGGTTTTTTTTTTTTTACAAATGCAAAATTATTGTACATTTGCTCTAAATTGAGCCATCCTCATCTTTACCCCCAATACGCTTGCACGCACAGAATAAATGTTGAGGCACAATCACATATCCTGTCTCATATGGCCGTCTATTAAAATTGTAAATATTTTCAAAATTCAATAGTAGTTAAACTATACAGTATCTTATGAAAAAAATATGTTTAGGCCTACAGTTTATTTATAAAGTAAAACAGGTCCTAAACATACATTTAGAACCAAATCGTAATATGTTTTCAAAATTTTTCTAATTAAAAATAACTCTTCATTTGTAAACAGCTACCCTTAATTATATAGTTAGAACTAAAGTCACAATTTCACTTCAAAGTATGATCATCTATATATCAAGTTTGAATAAAATTAATAAACCATTTTGAAGCGTACCCCAGTTACAGAAAGACCAATAAACCAAGTGAGGGACATAAATGTAAAACCCACTTATTTTTAACTTTGATACACACAAAATGAAGAGTTATTATTTTCTAGAGGTTAACCTTTCTCACTGATACAATACCTTCTTTATATGAAAGGGGGTTTGTTATTTTTCATAATATATCTTAATACCCGTTTGAGATATCCGCAAATTAAATCAGAAAGAGGCTCTTAGCATTAAAACTAAAACATATATTTTTAAATAATATCAAACGTGGAACATGTTCAAGGTGTAGAAGCAAGCTCAACCTATATTTCAAATTTTAATAACTTTAAGGCATAGTTAACAGTTAAATTGAGCTATTTATGACATTTGAAAATATATTAAAAACTATTCCGTACAATTTATGTTTTCCTTTTGAGAAGTGGAGTAAAGTTACATAACATAGTTTTCAATCAGATACATTTATTTTTTAATAGAAAATTCTTTAACTGTAAGAAAATAAAAATAAAAACTTATCTGACAAATTTTTAAAGGAATATATACGAAAAAGTGATAAACATAGTATTTTATACTTAAGTTAAAAATATTACGCTAAAAATGTCATTTAAATACTTACTTAATAACTAAAGTTCACGGACTAAGGCAAACAATACCAACTTTGTAATTATAAAGTTTTCTAATTTGAGGGTTAAAGTAAGCGTAAACTATTTTTACTCTGATAACAGAGAAATTATTGTAATTGGTAACATTTTTCTTTATACCTCAAGAATATGATGTGTCTCTGAATTTAAAACTTAAAGGTTCTACAAGTTTGCTTGTCTATTTGTCTGTACGCACAGTACACTTCTTTCACCCTGAAAAGTAGCAATATTCCCTCGACCAATTACACTAAGGCTCTCTATTATAGCTAGACAGTCATGAAATATGTAAAGGTATATTTTTAAGGGTAAACGAAGGGTACTGGAAACTACAACTTAAACTGATTTAGAGATTTCGTTTAAACTTGTTAATTAGATGTTATTTGCCATTCCTTTAGGCTTAATCGTGATTGAAATTGAAGCTATAGTAATTTACTGATGACTAATTTGTAATGGTTTACGAAATGTTATTTTTTAGTAACAAATCTATTTTATAATAGCCTAAACCTATTTTATTAAACACTTTATTTTCTGAAAAATTTATCATAAAAGCCCTTTGTATTTTAAGCCAACTGTCTAAATAATACTGACTATTTTTTATATAATAATTTCATTTAAAATCAATATTTATCTTAGCTTTGCTAAAACCAATTAGTAATATTAAAACCTAAACTCAGTAAACAAATAAACCACAACATCAAACAATAAATTAAACAATAAATCTATTTAGTAATAGCTTGTAGTTGATTAAAAAAACTATTTGTAGCCAAAATAGCAGATAAAATGCCAAACCCTATCCAAATAACACCATACCCTTGTTTTAGCTTTTAAAATAATTAATATTGCAAAACGTAATAAAGCCAATTGCGTAAAAAAAAAGTATATTGAAATGTCTTTTAATAAATAAGCGATAAACCAACCAGCGTATCACAATTATAGAGGTAATGTAATTTATATGCAATTACTTATTTCAGATAAAATGCGTCTGACCAAGTGCTGTAGACTATTTTCCGATAGAAAGTAGAACCAATCCGATCCCAATTCTAATGAAAATGGTAGTTCCATCAAATTGATTGTTGACCGTGATACTCCGTAATGGCCCAGAGCTACTATTTACAATCCAATATCCTCGGAGTACACTAAATCTAATATTGTATTCTTTATTGGAAACAAGTTCTAGGTTTGTTAATGTTTCCTCTATCATATTTCTCCCTAATGAAGATATCTCTAATAGCTTGGATACATATTTTAGGGATGTAACAAAGGGACAGTATCAGGACTAAATATAGCGCTTCACTTTAATTTATGTAGAATAAAGGTATTTAACACATGACCTACCAAACGATATTTTGCGAACAGAAAATATATTTTAAAATTTAATGAATGGTATATGAATTAAATAGATATGACATTAGCATTTAATTTTATTTTTCACCACCTTTAAATATCATACTGTGCTATCCACACACATCTATACCAAAGGTTGCCAAACTGGAGTCCACGAGCCAGAAGACTATTTAATCATTGGATTGCTTTGTGATTCGACATTAAAGATACAATTTACTTTAATACTGTTGTTGGACTGTCGGTCTCATAATCCCTCAGTGTAACCTGATCTTTCCAAAAGGGTAATTGAGTGCTTTATTCGGGTTGCCACCACTTATCTGTTCGGGGTAACGTTCTCAGCTGTCTTGGATATTATATATAGAGAGAGAACGTTACCCCGAACAGATAAGTGGTGGCAACCCGAATAAAGCACTCAATTACCCTTTTGGAAAGATCAGGTTACACTGAGGGATTATGAGACCGACAGTCCAACAACAGTATTAAAGTAAATTGTATCTTTAATGTCGAATCACAAAGCAATCCAATGATTAAATAGTATTTTGGCTCGTGGACTCCAGTTATATATATAAATATATGTATATATATATATATGTATATGTATATATGCAAACTTGTGTAGAGACAGTCCTAAGATTGATATGATCCTTCGTTGATCCTGAAATTTGAAAACTGATTACTGAAAAATAGCACTATCACATTAGGTGGGTGTTGAAGTAACCTTAGATATTATATAGACTCCTTAAAACAACTTATTTTTAATAATAATATTAATAATATAATATGTATTTTATTAATATGAAATTGATTCAGTATAATATTATAGATGTGTGCGTAAGTTTTGAGTACACCTTGCTGTTGCAGGGGAGATTATGGCGGCCTCAGCGAGCTATAATTGGTTTCAAGGGTTAGTTATCTGTAAAAGGTTGCGACCCACTTATCTACTCTTAATTGGATTAGGATGAAGAAACAGAATTACTTGAACTCTGACATCCATGTTACTGAAAAATCAGATTGGATGCTATTTACACCTTATTCCACGTGGCCGTCGAAATAAGATCATAATTTACAAATTAATATATCTTATGAACTAAGTTGTAGACTTCTGAAAGTTAGAGACAGCGCAAAATGCAGTGCTAACAAATAAAGATAAACCTAATTAATTGCTATAATGTTATCTGAGGTAAGTATAAATACCCCCATACTTATTCTTAAAATAAATAAATATATATATATTTTAATAGTCAAATTACAATACTAATTTTTTTTCTCAGAGGTATGGAGGCAAGTAAGGTTGGCATGGAGTTATTTGGGATTGAGTGCCACACCCAATATTCTCATCGTATATTTTGTCCAGCCCAAAAATATGAAAACGCTTGTTTACTTTGTATTATACAAAACCGACTGACAAGGTTGTGAAGGTCACGAGTTCATCACTGACCTGTAGTCTGAGCTCTCCCCCAATTGACGCACGGCGATAGGAAACTCGGATGGTCCGTGAGCCTTAAGCAGCTCCTGGAGTCGAACCAAACCTTCGTTGTTCTCGTAGATGATTGTGAAGGATTTCCAGCCCCACGCTTTCACCAGGTCCACATACGCCTGAAAACAAGTCCCGTTTGGTTCATTTTATTTCTCTTTTGAGACTCGCAACGACTTCTAGTTCGTCTGCATTGAGTCTTACTCCCTAGTCGGGTATAACCTCGAAATCAACCACCAACTAGTGCCCACATACATGGTAGTTTTGAATGAGCTAAATGGGTGTAAGATGGGGCTATAGCACCGCGTCTTACTACCCGTTCGGGTTATACGGACTTACGCTAATGTGTAATGGTAGGATGATTGTGAGGATAAATGGAGGACCTACAGCTTAACGTGGGATCCGAACCACGGTGGAAGCCTGGCATTACACTCATTCACAAGCTGTGATTAATACACGTCTTGTCTGAGGTGAATGAAGGGTTATGGAATCAGATAAATATGTGTCAAGACTGAGTATTGAACCCGGACCCCCAGCACAGAAGCCCAACACCTTACCCCTAACCGCTAGGTCACCACGACTATATTGGTGTATATAACCCATGGCCAGTAATGTCAACGTAACGCGCTATGGAACGTCAAATATTTGAAGTGTTGCCTGAGGTCTAGGCAATTTTTCTGGCATTCCAGCGGTGCTACCACTAGATGGTGATATCGACACCACCGAAATCATCCAACCAAAGGACACGTGATTATTGCGAGCATGCTCCATTACACAAACAACCGGCTAGTGTCATACAAAAGTGGAACAAAGATTGGAGGATTACACATTCAGGGAGATAGCTGCCATGCACCTTATTTACATGTGTACTGGAGCATACGTGCAGTAATTCAACACATAGTCCAATAGTTAGACGTGAGCGAAAAATTAACAATCGGCAAAATGTTTTTTTTTAAGTTCGATTTGCCTTTCAAGTAATTTTCAGGGACTAGAGAAAATATAAATGTACAATAATGGTGGTGTTTTGTTTAATATATTTTAAATTAAAATACAACTGAAATTTATAATAGCTAAAGGGCTTTTAGGTCTATGAATTGAAAAATGACACTTGAACACGGGAATAAAACCCGGGACCTCTGACTTATTACGTCAATGCTCCTCCACTGAGTTATTTTGGCTAGTTCAGTAGTGGAGCATTGTCGTACCAAAGTTACCGGATTCGATTCCCTTGTCCAGGTATTATTTTTCAATTCACAGAAAATGATGCTATAAACGTTCCAACTTTAATAGTTTGGTTATTTAATAAATAAAGTATTTTAGCTTAAAGTTAGGTACTACGGTTCAGGGACCAGGTGTTCTAAGAATAAGGTGACATACCTCTGTGTTTGGGGTTAGGGGTTCAAACTCCGGTCCTGGTACAGATTTATCTGATTACCAAATCCTTCCTTCACCTCTAGCCAAAGTGTGTGCTTTCACGCTTTGTGAATGTGTGGAATGTCAGACCTCCACCGTGGTTCGGAACCCACGTTAAATTGAAGGTCCTCTCTGTTTTCCACCATCATCATTCTCACGTATCATCCAACCATCTGGAGATAGTGTAATTCGCCTTAATGGTGTCCCCACCTCAGAAATGAATTCCTCCATACGCCAGGAGAGCTGAGGTCAGATAAGGTCGAATGGCCCAGATCTAGAGCATCAGCCCCACCCCAAATATTACGTTGTATTGGAATATTAAAATAAAACCATACTTTAAAATGCTGTTGCGCCTCTACATCTCTTAGTTCTTCTTGTGATGATGTGTGCGGCTGGTTTAATACAACTGATTGAATGAAATTAGTTTTTTTTAATCCATTCGCGCAATAGTATGTTTTAAAAATCATGGTTACTTGAGATTCGACACTTTGGATCAGTTAATAGCACATTTTGTTTACTGATCTAAAGGAAGTGGTAGACCATGTAACCCACCTCGGTGGCGTAGTTGGCTAACGCGCTAGTCGTGTTGAGCTCGACCGCCGAGGACGGGGAGATCGAGGTTCGAATCTCGCTCGGGTGAACTGGGGGTGGTTTTTCCTAAGTGGTTTTCCACTCTCCCTCCACGCAAATGCGAGTTCACTTCCTCTTATACAACCTTCCCAATTCCCAATCAATTTGAGTAAATAGTACTTAAAGCGTATAACCCGAACGGGTAGTAAAACGCGGTGCTAAAATAAAGATAATAATAGACCATGTAAGGCGTGGCTAAATGTTGTAAACGAATGTGTGAACTAGAGAAACATTAAGAGTTTTAATAATAAAAGAGCATTTTTGAATCAGTGTATGGATTTTGTTGAAGCGAAGGGAGTATGCAAGGATTGGGAAGTGTGGAGAAAGTTAGTGAGGATGGACAAGTACAGAGTTGTTTTGGAGCTATATGCGGAATTTCTTGTCTACCCCGTAAGGGAACGGTGTGATTAGCTAAATATGTTTATCTCTAAGGATTTAAAATTTTGAATTTGAAATTGCCCAACATTATTCACTTGAAATTAGATGTGTTCCTGGTAGTTAATACATGAATTCCGGTTTTGGTTTCTGGTTGCTGTGCGTATATTGAATTTAATAAACCTAAGACAATTTTTTTGTATAATAAAAAAGCAGTGGCGTCGTTAGGAGTGCAACATTGAGGAGATATAAATACACACGATTGTGTTAAAATTAGGCTAATATGTTTACTACACACACAAAATCATACATTAATAAAATAACTAAGTTGGACACTGCACAATCCGATTTCAATAAAAAAAATCATTATTTAGCACCGCGTCTTACTGCCTGTTCGGGTTATATGCTTTGAGTACTAATTACGCTTATGGATTAGGAATTAGGAAGGTTAAATTAGAAGAAGTGAACCCTCATTTGCGGGGAGGGAGAGTGGAAAACTATTTAGGAAAAACCACCCCCAGTTCACCCGACCGAGATTCGAACCTCGATCTCCCCGTCCTCAACAGTCGAGCTCAACACGACTAGCGCGTTAGCCAACTACGCCACTTAGGCGGGTGATTTCAATAAAAACACACTTTTTTGACAGTGACAAAACTGACTAAAAACATTAAAATGTAAAGTCATGCGCTCTGTTAATGTCACGTTTAAAAAACTAACATCATAAATTGTTTTAGGTAAAGCTTTAATTTAGATTTGAACAGTTTCAGGCATCCACAAAAAATATTTAGCAAAGATCATGGTAAATTAATGTATATTAAAGAATAATTTAATGAAATATTACCTTGGATAGTGTGGTGGGATGAGGGTAGAGGTTAACCAGACAGCTCTCCCTCCTTAGTCTGTAGTCCCACCTGGTCTCCAGATGTGGGATCTCCATGGTGTCACAAATGGACTGAACATGGCTAGCCGTCTGACCGGATTGTGGACCGAAAATGGCCGCCACGCCACTCCTCAGCAAATGGCATACTAAACAGAAAGACGATATCCAATATTTCTTGCATTTAGATTTTATCAAACAGAGCTTTAATTTTATTTTTATTTTATCATTACAATTGTTGTAAACCATACTGTAAATTATTTGAATCAATTTTAAAAAATCCTAAAATTTTTTGCAAAACTATTCTGATCTGAAATTAAAGATTTACATTGTTTCAACAACGTGACATGTTCAATCCTTGGCCCCGGAAAAGATTTATCTGATTGCCAAACCCTTCCTTAATCTCTGAGAAGACGTGTATTAATCACAACTTGTGAATGTGTAGGATGCCAGACCTCCACCGTGATTCGGATCCCACGTTAAGCTGTAGGTCCTCCATTTCATCTCACAATCACCCTACCATTACATTTTATCGTTAGTGCATGTATAACGAACGAGTAGTAAGACACGGTGCTAATAAAAATAATAATAGTAATAATAATAACGTGAACATTATGTTATAATGGTAGTTCCCACGCTTTGAACGAATCAAACCCAGGACCCTTAGCTCAATCGAGACACGCTACAAATTGAGTTAAGGTGTCAAATTGTATTTATAATATAAGAATATAAACACAGACATATAGACATTAAGAATACTTTGTCTAAATATCACTTTCCTTAAAAATCCATAGTTTTTTAATTATTACGTTTAAAACCATGTTGTTTTGTGTGTTTTTTCCATTTCGGCTTGTACCCATATACCTAATTAGACACAGTATGCTAATAACCATAATGGGGTAAGGATAGAAAATTTTGATTAAAAATGGCCTCATTACAGATTAAACGAATTCGAACCCTGACCTCTGCATCCCCAGTAAACCAGATTAAGTTAACGTTACGGTTTAGACCACGGGTCCACCTGCCAGGGTACAATAATAACTATGTATATATATATATATATATATATATATACTTAGCAGCACGACTTACTACCCATTCGGTTTATACACTTTAATACTAATTACACTATTAGGTTAGGAATAGGAAAGAGTTAAATTAGATGAAGTGAACCCACATTTGCGTAGAGCGAGAGTGAAAACCATTTAGTAAAAGCTACCCCAGTTCACCCGACCGAGATTCGAACCTAGATCTCCCTATCCTCGGCAGTTTAGCTCAACTCGAAACTAGTGCATTAGCTAACTACATCACCGAGGCGGGTACAATAGTAACTAATCAATGGATTAATCTAAGAGGTGTGGATGAGGAAGGTTGTTAAGAGTATTACCTCCTACATAAGCTTGAATAGGGGATGGGGAAAGCCCATATAAAATCTATTTTCAACACAATTTAAAAAGTGCTTATGAAAGACAAAATTGTCTGTTTTGATGCAGACCTATCCCTAAACCATATTCATAAAATCTATTATATAGCCCATTTTTGCTTGCTAGATTGCAAACAAATTGCTCTGTACTCTACATCTGTCAAACGATCAATGAAATTACATTTGAACCCCAATGTTCCAAACACAAGCTCGCAATTCTTCCATTTCAATAAACAAACTAATGGGAAAATTCATCTCTCTGTACGCGCTCGTATTGAAACATGCATTTTTTTTTAGTAAATCATTGTAGAAATGATCATCACTTTCTACTTTTATTACTGGGATGTTCACACATGGGGAGTATTGTAACCCCCCTACCCCCCAGAACAAAAGGCATTAAGGGTGAATGTGTGATACAAACTCTGATTTCTCTTTCATAACATTTTAATCATCTACATAAAAAAAACTATATAGTCTAATTTTTAAGATATTTATTGTTTCTAGGATATAAGTTTTTAATAAATTTTCTTTAAGGCTTGTGAGGTTTAAAGAAGATAAATACGGGTTTTAATTACAAAAATATATTTTATTTTGTTGAAAAATAATACTCTTGTACTATTTTAATCAAACTTTGTTAAAATATGTATATATATATATATATATATATATATATGTGTGTGTGTGTGTGTGTGTGTGTGTGTGTGTGTGTGCATGCGTATATATATTGGATCTCCTCTAATAATGCTAAGAAAAAATATATTTATTGAAAATTTAATGATAAATTGATTTAACTTCAACAAACTTCCATAAACCCATTAAAGAGGTTTTTATAACAATGAAAATAATTGTGAAATTATCCAACCCTTGTTATATTTTAACCAAAATTTATTAATTCAAAGAACACAATTTATTTACTAGCCAAAATAAATGTCAAAATTAATTTCAAAAGATATTGAACACCTTTATCTCCTGATTTTTGGAAAAGGAATGAAAAGGGTGAATTTAAACAAAATTAATAGCCGTCCGCCTGAAAAAAGAATATAAAATCACGTTGTGGAAAAAGCCTTCCATGTATACATTTTAGCTCTATTGGTAGCTACGATTATCCGGTGTAAATGGATTTACCAGCCTTGTACAAAAAAGTTATGTCGTGCGTTATAAACAGTCACATGTGATCAATGAGGTAACACCTCACTTTTTTCTTTTTCGTCACATTGAAGTTTTGTTGTTCGGAATATGACAAAAACCTATGTCAACCTTTGAGAGAGGAAAATTTTCATTTTAATGAAGATAATTGTATGACCATCTGAATGTTAGCTGTCAAGTTTTAAAACATTTTATTTTGTTCACGATTATTACTTGAATATTTTTAGGAAATAAATCGAAGATTGAGATTAAATTAGCCACCAACCTAAAAATATTTTTTTTAAGAACGTAAAAACGTAGCCCCAACTTTATCTCAATAGGATCACGATCTTGGATAAAAATCTAAAGAAATTAATTTGATCGCGTAGTTTTTTTACAAAATAATAAATACTTTTTCAAATAATATATCAGATAATATAATAAAACTCGTCACTCATACTCCTAGAGTGTCATATAGCACTGACAGGTAGTGTAAATTATTGCTTATTTTCTATGATTAGCCTTAGATTATTTGGGAGCAAGGAAGGTCAACAATGGTAACATTTTATTATGTTATACTTGTTATTGTGTTTAATTTAAAGGTAATGATAATATGTTTTAATAGTGACATGAACTTGACATATCTTTATGTACGATTTCGTTAAAGTAGATCGTCTATTTTCTATGTCAGATTAGGTTACTATAAATATAATAAAACAACTTAGAACAGCTGATATATTATCTCATGACTATAAAATAAAAATAAAAAGCAATCTTATATCGATATTGATAATTTTAAATATGCTTTTATTTACACATGAAAGCACTGATCCTAAAGTTTTTTTTATCGTATGTTAATATATTTTTTCGCTTGTATAAAAGTGTGCTACATATGAGCAACTTAAATTATATCACTGAATTTGATGAGGAGTAGTAAGAATAAGAATATGTGTAAATGTATATATGAATAAAGAATATATGAAATCACATTCGTGATAAAAGCAATCAGAAAGCGTATGTTTCAAGCCTTGTTATCCTGAGTCATGGTCAAGTACTGTGGTGCCGTTAGTTAGTTCTCGCGGCAGTGTTTCAAATACAACTATACCACCGAGATTCTTCGTTTGTCCTGAAATATGATAAACTTACTTTGTATGGTTACACCATGGTGCATCTTATAAGATGGACCATAGTGCAGTTTGTCAAAGTAATCTTGCGACCTGTCGGAGTAAATGTAGTGTACATGATTGACAATAAATCTTTGCCTTGTGAAAAGGTAAATAAGCGGGCTATTGCTGTCACGGATTGATTTATGAATTTTAAAGGAATTTCAAAAAGGGAGCAGGCCTATGAACATTCTATCAAATGTAGTCTTGAGGCTAAGAAGTTTAGACTCCTATTAATTATGAGTGTATTGGCTTATTTATATAGAATCTTTCTAACAGGAACCAAATCAAAGACTAGAGGTGTATTCCTATTAACTTTAGATACTGCGTCATTGGCCGACCTATCTTAATATAACTACACTAATAGGACAGAGATGAGAAAAGTTGAATCTTGAAGGTATACACCAGCATTTTTGGAAGAAAGATTGATGAATCATTTATGGAAAATCTATTTTTAGTGAAACAGTATGGGACCAACACCTGACCTTTCCAGTCACAATAAAACTAGACGAGATTTACGTTTACGTTGTGGACTGCCTCAAAGAGAGGTGCGACTTGTAAGTGTAACACAAAGACTAATTAATGATAGGCCTATATAATACACAAAATTGTACAAAAAGATACAAATTAAATCCACTTGCCTTCTCTTCGGCATTAGCAACTCTTAAGTTAATTTCCGCACTAACAAAAGTACGCCAAATATCCCTATCTTGAGCTAGTTCTATCCCGTCTACCTCATTACACCCTATCCCTATCTTGGGCTAGTTCTATCCAGTACACTTCATTACACCCTATCCCTATCTTGAGCTAGTTCTATTCAGTACACTACATTACACCCTATCCCTATCTTGAGCTAGTTCTACCAGTCCACCTCATTACACCCTATCCCTATCTTGAGCTAGTTCTACCAGTCCACCTCATTACACCCTATCCCTATCTTGAGCTAGTTTTATCCCGTCTACCTCATTACACCTTATCCCTATTTTGGGCTTGTTCTATCCAGTACACTTCATTACACTCTATCCCTATCTTGAGTTAGTTCTACCCAGTCCACCTCATTACACCCTATCCCTATCTTGATCTAGTTCTACCAGTCCACCTCATAACACCCTATCTCTATCTTGAGCTAGTTCTATCCCATCCACCTCATTACACCCTATCCCTATCTTGATCTATTTCTATCCCGTCCTCCTCATTACACCCTATCCCTATCTTGAGCTAGTTCTATCCCGTCTACCTCATTACACCCTATCCCTATCTTGAGCTAGTTCTATCCAGTCCACCTCATTACACCCTATCCCTATCTTGAGCTAGTTCTATCCAGTCCACCTCATTACACCCTATCCCTATCTTGAGCTAGTTCTATCCAGTCCACCTCATTACACCCTATCCCTATCTTGAGCTAGTTCTATCCAGTCCACCTCATTACACCCTATCCCTATCTTGAGCTAGTTCTATCCAGTCCACCTCATTACACCCTATCCCTATCTTGAGCTAGTTCTATCCAGTCCACCTCATTACACCCTATCCCTATCTTGAGCTAGTTCTATCCAGTCCACCTCATTACACCCTATCCCTATCTTGAGCTAGTTCTATCCAGTCCACCTCATTACACCCTATCCCTATCTTGAGCTAGTTCTATCCAGTCCACCTCATTACACCCTATCCCTATCTTGAGCTAGTTCTATCCAGTCCACCTCATTACACCCTATCCCTATCTTGAGCTAGTTCTATCCAGTCCACCTCATTACACCCTATCCCTATCTTGAGCTAGTTCTATCCAGTCCACCTCATTACACCCTATCCCTATCTTGAGCTAGTTCTATCCAGTCCACCTCATTACACCCTATCCCTATCTTGAGCTAGTTCTATCCAGTCCACCTCATTACACCCTATCCCTATCTTGAGCTAGTTCTATCCAGTCCACCTCATTACACCCTATCCCTATCTTGAGCTAGTTCTATCCAGTCCACCTCATTACACCCTATCCCTATCTTGAGCTAGTTCTATCCAGTCCACCTCATTACACCCTATCCCTATCTTGAGCTAGTTCTACCAGTCCACCTCATTACACCCTATCCCTATCTTGAGCTAGTTCTACCAGTCCACCTCATTACACTCTATCTCTATCTTGAGCTAGCTCTACCCAGTCCACCTCATTACACCCTATCTCTTTCAGGTCCACTCTAATGTTATCCTCCCATCTGCATCTTGGTCCTCCCATTGGTCTCTTCCCATTTGGTTTGCCAGTCAATACCCTGAACAAGGTTCTAGACTGTCCCATTTTCGCTGCATGTCCTGCCTACCGTAATCTATCAGCCTGGATTATCCTATTTAAGAGTTGTGATTAATATAGGGTATGTAACTCTTGATTATGTAACCAACTCCACTCTACAGTAGCCTCATTCCTTTTTAGAGCAAATATCTTCTTAAGTCCCTTGTTTTCGATCGCTCTAATTTTATGTTTTTTCATGGTGTAAGTTTAGAGACCATGTTTCACAAACCTAGGGAATAAAATGAAACGGGAATAGTAATTAAGGTTACTTTAGGGAATTGTACTTACACACACAAATAAAAGTTATGATTTCAACCCAGAATAATAATCAGTATTTTCGTGTTGTTTTTTTTCAAACTGGAGTTGATTTATTTTACGAAAAACAACTCACCATCCCGCAAGACGTTAATGATAAACAGGATACTCCCTTGTAGACTCTACTACATCTTACATAAACTTTCTTGCAGCCCTTAATTACATCATCAGTATGAGCATAGGAGGGTGAGAAGAATTTGAAAGAGTCCTCACAGATAACATCTTTATAGAAAGACCGTGGGGAGGGTGGGTGGTATTTTCCTACGATAAGTCGCAAGACGTTACGCTTGGAGAAAATCAAGTGAGCCATAATTTGGTCTTCATCAACCATCAATCACATTTTGTGATTTACAAATCAACTTCTTTGTAAATTAGTTTGCACGTTGTATTCGTTTGTCAAGAATAATTTAAAATTACCTGTGGATTCGTGATTTAAGGCGTTAGGCAGTGCACTTGGTTAGTGTTAACGAGGAGGTCTAAGCTCGCGTCCCAGTATGTGCACTGGAAGTGGTGACATGTGATTCATTCATTTTGTTTTACAATTCTCTCGCTGTCCTCGGTGGTCTTGAGGTTAATTGCCCGCCTCAGGACCCGATGTTCGCGGGCTTAAAACAAACCAGGATCGACGAATTTTTCTTAAGCGATAAAAATCCATAGCACAACTTCCTTCGAAGTGGAAGTAACGCCGTCGGTCCCGTGTCCATTGTGGCGGGTAAATGAACCCAGGAAGATGGGTGAAAATACCTTTCCCAGGAAAGTTTTTAGGTCTTTCGCTCTCACTCATAAAAATTCTCATGGGCAGATATAATCAGTCGGTTTAGAAAGTTCTCGTTAAATACTTTTAAAAAATACTGTTTTCTCCTTACATCAACACGTGAGCACTTACAAAAAATAGCTTTTCTATCCCTAGATTCTATATTAAACCAACTAGTACAATTTGTGTTTGATTAAATAATTATATAAAGAAATAATTCAAAGAACCAAGAGTTCATATATTTTTAGTAACATGTGTTTTATACGTTTAATACCAGTATTACTAACATGATTAAAGGGAACTCACACCTTGGGGAACACAGACAACAGCGCCAGTCTCGAGTTTAGTCGGTTTTGCAGGGGATGGGCAAATCATGGTTTGAATTCCAATAAATTGTACCGAGGGCGAGTTTTTTTTACCGAACGAATTTCCAATCTGCCTCCACGTAAATGAGAGTATGCTTCCACACATCCTTATCATACCACATTAGTGTTTTCATGCAGATAATTGGGACAGGCAATAATACGTAAACTTCAGAAGGATTCGAAGAGTAATCAAGAGGTCAGAATAAATTAAGTTGTCGCTGAGCCAACTACATCGATATTAATAGGTGCTACATTAATAAAGTAAAGTTGTCCTTAAATACAGCCGAAAAATTAAACCTGAACATGAAAATCGAACCCAGGGCCATGTTATATTAAATCATGTAGAAGCAACATTGTAACACAAAACACCGTCAGCTCTGTTTATGATCATTTCTAATCATCTAACGATCTCCCCAGCCTATCACAGACCCTGACTTGAACTGTAAGTGATGTATGTCCTTAAGGACGAGATAAGTCCTGGATAACTTTGGTACAGTCTTGATGCCGTAGCTAAGGCACACAGGTTATATTACTGGGTCATTTTTCAAATATATTTACAAATGTACCTCTGTGAACGGCTGTAATCAGGACAAATGAAAATGTTCATCAAACCCGCTTGGGTGGCTGCATGGTCTGAGGCGCGGATCTCGCAGTAGATTAGAATTGAGATGACGGGGAGATAGAAGGTTAAATCTTATTCAGGTATTCTGAGGGTTCTTATTCCAAAATAGTTTTCCACTCTCCCTCTACGCAAATATAACCTTTCAATTCCCTAAGACGGGTTGTAAGAGGCGCTGCCAAAAACTAAATTAATCAATTAAGTTTTTAAAGATACATATTAATGTAGTTTAAGATTGTTAAGGGTTATGTCTGACACAACTTAAAATGATCTTAAAATACTTATATATCATAACAGGATCCGGGTTTTTATTACCTGTGGGGATCTATTTTTGGTGGCCTACATCACAGAAAACGGTCCTCTGGATTTGGAAACGTTTCTTCTTATTTCTTAACACATATTTATCATAACTTGTATTCTTAAGTCATATTTATAGGCTCGCGCCGTTTTGTGTCACTTTTTATTATTAGTGTTTAGTAAGTATATTTTTAAATAATATTGATATAAATTCATAAATACGCAGATATTAATTTCCGACCGAGATTCAGACCTCGATCTCACCATAATCCTCTAGTCTAGTGCGAGAGTCACGCGTTAGACCATGTGGCCACCGAGGCAGGTTTATATTTGTTAATTACAGCTGTAGCCGCATTTAAATAATAAAGAACAAATAAACATTTCAGTGTGAAATTGAGTACAGTAGAAATCTGTATCCTAGTTTGTGAGTAGGAAGCGTGGGAAAGTAATTATGAACAAAGACCCACCAGTACAAAACCCAACCTTCTGGACATCGGTTTTGTTTAATATGGTGAGAGTGACTCTTTATATCGTGCGAACACCAATGGAACGTAAAACTTTACTTTGGCCAAGTAAAATGTTCGAAAACGCGTGTGGCATGAATGTCATACATACTTGATAAATGTACATGTTATGTTACGTAATCCCAATTAGTGCTAGGTCTAGATATTAGTGTAATTAAGAGCATTAGAGTTAGTTACCTGTGCTCACTTGTGGACCAGATAATTACATAGAAAGGTTTCAATGGTAGCGCAAGGGGATTACATTAAGTATCTTTGTGACTTCTCTCTTGTGTTAGGAATCCATTTATTCAGCTTAATTCACTGGCACTTAATCGCACTAACAATCAACTTAATTAAGGGAATGCTCTCCGATTCTCAGCCCATAGTAAGGAAAGCTGCTTAAAGCGATATTGATGAAATTGAAATTCAGATATTCTTATAATCCAGAGGATGATATTAATATAAACTACAATCCAATTTTCAAATGAAGGACATTAGCTGACAAGTAAGCCTACAGTACATAGGCATTGTAACTTGGGGGATAAAGAGAGGTATGGGTCCATTGATCCCTTGCTTTCTTATTGGAGGCAAGAAGGGCCAGAGTCTTGGTCAAACCGTTTAACACTTTACTTATGATTCCCACGGCCACTGAACACCGAGCTCTAGATCATGACACATTCAATATTGATGAGGTATTAATTGGATGATACGAAACATCATCAATGACTGGAGAAGCATGGTTTAATTTAATCTAAGATGCACTGCTCCACCTGGGTTTGACTTTAGACTATCTACGATACACGTCAATGAAGGTGCCTCCAACATGACTGGATAAAAATGAACAAAACACCATCGGAACAGACATTAGCATTATATAATCATCGCACAGTTCATTTTCTTAATTTAATTTAGCAATGCAATACTCATCCAAATCAATTCTTGATTCAGGACTGTTTGTGGTGGGTGAATGATGTAGGAGTGGTTGTCAAAGATTCCCCCAAGCAGTATGTACTGCTTGCCAATTTGCTAAATAGCACAATCTGACTACTGCTGGACCGCACCCAATGTGTTCAACTCGTTGCACTGTACGAGAAGCTTTATCAGCTGGTGTTGTAAGCTTGTTTCCTGCTGTACTAAAATGTATAGTAGCTTTGGTCTGGGAAGATGGTCATGATAGCTCCAAGGCAAGCAGACTTTAAGAACAGATTTCAACAGGAAGTGTGTTTTTTGGAATACGTCTCTATAAAATCGTGTTTTGATTGACTGAGAATCTAAATACTACTCTACAAAGTTTAACACAGACCATAGTTGTTGCAAAAAAATCTGCGAATGTGGTATTATAATGTCTAAAAGCAGAAGATCAGATACTGCAACTAATCGAATATCGGATGAAGTTGAAAGCCAAATTTGAAATAATAGCTTCTAGACTACATTATGCATAAAATAGAAAATAGGTTTGAACATACTGGATTTGAAAATTAATTTGTTGGAATAAGAGTATAATGAAAGCTCCATCATCATGGGACGAACACATCCTAAATATTATATCTGAGTTTTAATTGATGAGGTGGAGCTTAAAAGAAAAAAGGAATTTATCGAACAATTAATTAAAACTCCAAACAATGTTGAATACTTTATAAATACATTTAAAGAAATGCACCCTGAACCAAAGAAACTATCTCTTGAGTTGTGTATCCTCTCAAAATTATAACTGTTTGTCCCTGCTACATCTGAAACAGCTGAAAAATAATTTGCATTGCTACGCATGGTAAAAACTTCCCTCCAAGCAACCATGATGCAAAAAAGTTTAAATCACATGTGTGTTATTAACACATAGCCAGAACTAGTGAACAATGTTGACATAGTGAAAATAAAGAATTAATTTACTAGCACTAATTCATTCAGATTTTAAGTGGTTGGAAAAGTTCTCTGACTTTTATACATGTCTTCACCTCACTGTCTCTTTCTTCTGTGAGTTCAGTGATACACACATTTACACAATGCAATGTTCTATCCTAAACTTAAACAAACAATACTAGGGGAATCTTGTCAAACCTTCAATAGTATTTTATTCAAACTAATAAATCCCACAACATAACTGTATTTATTTAATGCGCAGTATCTGGTTCTCCCATATATTGCCTCTCTCTCCCTATTTATGTTATTACTAAACCCAGCTTAACCTGTACATAACGTCATTTTGGCCCCCCTACCCCCAAGCCCGCCGTATTTTTTTAATTAACCTGGACATAAAATAACACCCCCCTCCCCAGGACAAAAAAAAAGTTCCAGTGATCCAGGATAGGTAGAAAATTCACTAAATCGATTTTTATGTATTAACTAGTTTTAAGCCTATCTATGACAGACTTATGTCATATTAACCAAACTAACAAGACCAAACTTTCAATAATTTGTAGATCCATGAAAAGTTGAAGTTTTGTTAGGTTGGGATAGCTTTATAAAAGTTTATTTCTTCCCCTAATTATCTTAAGTAAACGTGGATAATGTGAAAATTAGCTAAAATAATTGTATTTTTAATAAGTAAATTGCAAAATATTTTATATACTATCTCTTACACGAATACTGTAAGGTTTTTCGACATTAGGGTAGCTAGACCATAGAGGCGTTCGTAGTAGTTATGAAAGTCCATAAAAATGCGGTGAATGTATCAAATTTCCTTACTCGTCCGGTATACCTATATGTTTGCATAATGAGGCAGGGAAAATGTAAGTGCTATTTAAAATGGTGTGAACATTCATTTGGAGAAGGGAAAAAGTAATACCATCCCCATTACTTATAGACAATATTTGAACCTCTTTATGTCTTATACCACGCAAACAATATAAGATTGGTCTGACTCTTTTTCTTATTTACCTAGCCCATAAATAATAATACAAATTGTGTATGTATTTCTTATATACTATGAACGTTATGGTTA
>CABFVX010004945.1:0-29781 GCA_902151425.1 Timema shepardi
CCACACACATCCTCAAGATGCAGGAGCACGCAGGATGACTGACAACTATTGCTGGTTCACGCTATACACATTTCACAAGCTTTCAACCTTAGGGCGCTTAAGGGAGTGCGTCTTAAAAAGAAGAATAAGCAATGCTACAGTAGCCCCATGGCTTCTTTGGTGCTGACTGAAAGCTTTGAAAAGTTACCAGACCAAATATTGTATCTCTACGCCAAACCAAATGACTTGAAAAACATGTGTTTACCAACTGTCCCTTCTGACAGTCAATATTTATGTATATACCTAAATGTTGACTGTCAAAAGTCAGCTGTGAACTTTAAGTCAGCACCAAAGAAGCCATGGGGCTACTGTAGCTAGCTAGCTATAGCAGGATGGGGACAATGGGTTAAGGGGAGGGAAGGTTTGGTTTCACAATGTCAGGCGCTGACCGCCTCACGCCCGACCGCATGCCATTTTAAAAACATTGCCTGCTATTACTTAAACCAATAACATATTTTTCTTGAAACTATTATGGTAAGATAAAATTGTCGTGAGATTGCAAATAATAACTTTAAAAGGAACTGAGGATTCGTGGGGATGGGGGGTGCGCGCCTCCGTGCCTTAGGGACGAGCCGCCCCTCTTAGATATTATATAAAGTATATATTATACGGGTGACCTGGTGGTCTAGGGGTAAGGTGTCAGACTTCTGTGCTGGCGGCCGGGGTTCAATCCTCGGCCCCAGCACAAATTTGTCTGATTACCAAACCCTTCCTTCACCTCTGACAAGACATCTTGTGAATGTGAGGAATGCCAGGTCTCCACCATGGTTCGGAATCCACGTTAAACTGTAGGTCCTTCATTTCATCTCACAATCACCCTACCATTACACATTAGCGTAAGTGCGTATAGCCCTAACGAGTAGTAAGACGCGGTGCTAATAATAATAATATATATTATACGAGTATAACAAAGTACCTTTGGACACAAATAAAAAATTATTAACAATAATAATAATACCATTTACAACCAATACTGAACATTATATAAATTATATATATAGATATATGTATGATTAAAATATATTATTAGGAGCGTATTAATTGAGAGGGTGCGTGAAAAAACTGCGGGAAAGATTTGGGGTGTGCAATGTGGTTTAGTGCCAAGTGGAGGTTGCAGGGACAAGATATTTGCATTGCAGCAAGTGATTTAGAAATGTATGACAGTAAGGAAGAAAGTGTACTGTGGCACTGTGCATTCGTAATCTGTAGAAAGTGTGAATCGATCGGGTGAATAGGAGTATGTTATGAAATGTTCTTAGAGAGTATGATGTGGATGCATGCTTAGCGAATGCAATTATGGCGGTGTATGATGGAAGTAAAGCGTGAGTTAGGGTGGACGGAGTTTTGAGCGAATGGAATGACATTGAAAAGGGTGTTAGACAAAGTTGTGCTATGTTTCCATGGTGGTTTAATGTATTCATGTATATGTGTACGAGGGATGCTTTTGAGGACGTGGTTAGTGTACAATTTGACAATGTGAATGTGAGAGTGCTGTTATTTGCAGTTGATGCCGTATTAATGGCTGAGAATGAAAGTGACTTTCATAATGCATTTAATTGTTGTAATAATAAGCTGCACTACGGGGTATTCAAGACCTATAATCGCCGTCAATCCAATCAACATCCAAAATCATTTAGAAGCTATTTAAAAAAAATATGTTTGAGTCACCATGTATTTTTAATCTTTTGGACTATATGCATATTTAACTACGCAAATATGCTAGGGGTGGAAATGGTTGAATTTAGAGGAAGTGTACCCGTATTTGCGTGGAGGGAGAGTGGAAAACCGTTTAAGAAAGGGCCCCACCTTCCACTTCCGAGATTCGACAACTGAAGCGAGTATGTATTTTAATTAATTTTGCTAGTATTTTTGCTTATAATGTGAGCCCCGTCTTTTTACCTGTTCAGGCAGTCCTCATATTTATACTAATAAGGTAGGAACTTGTGTGGAGAAAGGATGGAAAACCATTTAGGAACAACAACGTAAGTGAGCCCGGTTGGTATTCGAACCCCGTCACCGACAAACTAAACTAGATAAGACTGTTGACTCTGTACACGTTTATAAAAGTGGACAAACATATCAGATTAAACTGCAAATTGAGTATTAAAGTTTAGCAATACTGTAGCTTGTATTTTATTAATAGGAATTTTCTCTACTTGGTCGTTTTAATTCGAGTGTATTACATTGTCATTGTTTTTCTGCCGTTGTTACAATTTGTCATTAGTTGTCAGTATTTTAAAATTTTAGACATGCAATAATTATAATAATTAGTATTTCCAAGAATGCTATATATATTAACACCTTTACAATTACGCTTATAATTGGTAAGCTTTACATGGTTTTCCTTCATGTAATATTTCAACAATACTAAGTTATTGCTCTAACTCGGGGGTTTCTAACTGGTGGTCCACAAAGTTTCTTGCGAAAACAATCAACCGTAGTAAAGTTTGGTGTTTTATCCGAGAAAAGGAAAGTTTTGACTAGCGTAGGAATACATCCATGAAAGCTTCAAATAATTTCTTCCTTACATTTGCTGTATTACATTGACTTAGCAAAGAGTATATTTTGGTCAGAGAATTCGTTTGATATGTAACTAAACATGTTTAAGTTATCACTTATTATTTAATTCACAATTAAATACCTTTTCTCATTTTTGAATAGATTGACAGAAATGATCCGATTATATTGCGGTCCGCCACTGGATTCCGAGGGTTGGTCTTCTGGCATGTTTGAGTTGGAAGCTCCCGTCATTGTTGTACAGCGAGTGATTTGATTGTTTATTTGGACAGGCATAGGTGATCACATGGTCTTAGCCTTGGTCGAGCTAATCTACTCTTGTTTGCTATTGACGGGGAAGGATGAGATTTGATTCTCAGATGAGTGTGGTAAGGGTGGGTTTTCATAGGTGGTTTCCTCCTCCCTTCCTATTAAGATGAGGGTATAAATATTCTCTAAATTTTACATTTCTCATATCCATATTATTTTGTGTAAATACATGTGTATAACCCAGATGGACGTGGAGAAAAATAAGAATGTAAAATTTCTAATTTTTATATTTTTTAAGAGTCTTGTTGAATATTTAATATAATTTAATATTGTTTCCTTTATATTTATTTTACATTTTTATATTTACAAAATTATTTCTTCATTATATTAGACTATTTCTTCTAAGATAACTATAACATTTCCATCCAGCTACAATCTGCTTTGATCCTTTCGCAGAAGAAGATTCCCAGAAGTCTTAGCAATGCCATATTTTACTTTGTTCTTCACAAAAATGCAGAAAGATAAAGCCATTCGGAAGAAATTAAACATTACTTATTAGTAAACTGCTTATAAATAATTTTTTACCCGAGAAACAAGTATACAATGTTTATTGTCAAGTAAACATTAATTAGATATCCATTTTAAACTAGATTGTTAAAGCAACCTGTAAAATAAGATGAAATTCATACAAATCAATTTTCAGTAAGTTACTCTTAATTTAAGAGCTAGCGTCTGAATAAAAAAATCCTGAGCTATAGCCATATTAAATATCAATTTCAAGTTTGAATAAAATTCATTAAATATTTTAGAATCAAGACCCAGACTAATATATAATTGTTGACTTCATTTTTTGAGGGTTTGGGGCATATTAAACACAAAGATTCATCAAAATTTAATGATTGCATTATTTTATATATATATATATATATGAGAAAGGAAAAATAGTGATTTCCAATGATAGATTTTAAAAAATCAAAAGAGATAATAGATTTGGCCTTAATATTGCAGTTATAAAATAGGCGTTTATAATAAAAAGTAATATAAGTTTACTTAATAATGGTTTAAAATATTTTGAATGTTCTTTGCTTTTCTTGGTTACATATTATATTTTGTATTGTTTTCTGTTGTGACCAATATACGTTTTTCTTGTGCTTTATTCGTTCAAGTCAAGGATTTTGTTTGACATTCATAATTTAATTTAATATTGATGGAGTTATTGAAACAAGACGTGTTCTTTAACGTGTGCATCATAATATTTTTAGTAGTAAACTATGAATCTATTGTTTTTATTATCCTTGTTTGACAAGTTTAACAAGTTCGTTCACTTTGCATAATGATGTTAAAATATATGTAATTTTATTATTTCACACCCCTATTATTCTTGCTATAAATATTCATTATTCTGTAGTGATTTAGACAAGGTACAGTAGCCACATGTCTTCTTTGGTGCTGACTGACATCTCACAGCTGTCTTCCGACAGTCAACATTTAGGTATATACATAAATTTTAACTGTAAACACATGTCCTTGCAGATCATATGGTTCGGCGTAGGGATACATAATTTGGTCTGGTAATTTTTCAAAGCCGTCAGCTGTGAGTTGTCAGTCAGCACCAAAGAGGTCATGGGGCTACTGACTACTGTATATTGTTGAAATCTAAAAATTACTCGAGAACGTGCCATAGCGCGCAATGCTCGCAGTAAAGCAAGTCCCCCAAACCGGACGTCATGCGCAGAACCGGACGAGTTTTAAGGAAGAACACTGGCCAGCTACTAAGATCCTTAGTGCTCGCTCTCCTCGGGGTCCTTGATTAACAAGTTGCCGATAAAAAAAACCTGTTGACATTTCCCACCAGTCAGTTCACACCCAGTTCTAAACAGTCAACTTTGAAATTATGCTACCATATTATTATTATTATGTTATAGTTATTGATAATTATAATAACGTGTCTATCAAAAGTGGCAGATGCAAATTCCATAACTTGGCGTATGAATATATCAGATTAGTTCTAGTGACTTATTTAACTGTAAGATAAGGTTCTTCCAGCCTTAGGTTACGGTACATTATACAGGCTTAGGTTGTGTTATGATACAAAAACTAGCTAATAGCTCAAGGGTCCCTTTTGCAACAGTGATTTGGTGTGCTGTTTCATCTGATGAACTCTAAGATTAGGCCTCTTGAGGTAAATATTATCGCCTAAACAATCCTACAGATAAACGACATAGAGAACTGATAAGGTAAATGTATGAGTATATTAGTTAATTTAATAAATATATCTTGAGGGTTAGGGTTACAGCTAGAGACACAGGACTTTGGATATCCGCAAATAGTGAGAGATATAGGACTTTTGATATCCACAAATAACTGGAGACACAGTACTTTGGATATCCACAAATAGCTAGAGACACATGACTTTGGATATCCACAAATATCTGGAGACACAGAACTTTGGATATCCACAAATTGCTGGAGACACAGTACTTTGGATATCCACAAACTGCTGGAGACACAGTAATTTGGATATCCACAAACTGCTGGAGACACAGTACTTTGGATATCCACAAATAGTGAGAGATATAGGACTTTTGATATCCACAAATAACTGGAGCCACAGCACTTTGGATATCCACAAATAACTGGAGACACAGTACTTTGGATATCCACAAATTGCTGGAGACACAGTACTTTGGATATCCACAAATAGCTAGAGACACATGACTTTGGATATCCACAAATATCTGGAGACACAGAACTTTGGATATCCACAAATTGCTGGAGACACAGTACTTTGGATATCCACAAATAACTGGAGACACAGTACTTTGGATATCCACAAATAGCTAGAGACACATGACTTTGGATATCCACAAATATCTGGAGACACAGGACTTTGGATATCCACAAATTGCTGGAGACACAGTACTTAGGATATCCACAAACTGCTGGAGACACAGTACTTTGGATATCCACAAATAGTGAGAAATATAGGACTTTTGATATCCACAAATAACTGGAGCCACAGCACTTTGGATATCCACAAATAACTGGAGACACAGGACTTTGGATATCCACAAATAGCTGGAGATACAGGATTTTGTATATCCACATATAGCTGTATATACAGTACTTTGGATATTCACAAATAGCGAGAGACACACGACTTTGGATATTCATAAATAGCTGGAGATACAGGACTTTGTATATGTGGTATATTGTGTATGTGGTTGGTCCAAATGAATAGTGCGAGAGGAGAAAACGTTTTACTAGTACAGTCCATCATGCATTGCTCGCCCTGGAAACAAACCTCTTAGACAAAAGGTCGTCCTGTCTAAAACTGTTTACAACAAAGTTGTTTTTTGTTTTCTCTCTCGTTTGTGCGACCTTGCTCGTGATTGGCCCAACAGTAAAGGTGTGTCTCCATGACTCGCGATATTGCGTCACTCTGCCCCCTGAGGGAAGAGAAACAGGTCCCACGGGTTTACAAGAAACCCTTCACGTCATCATTAATATAGTCCCGCGCGCAGGTTTGTGCGCATCTCTGAGCGAGGTGAGGTGGTAATTTTACAACTACGAGTATTCCATGCTCGTGTCATCTTTTACAGGCAAGAAGAAACTAATGGAAACCAGAAACTAGTGTTACTGGACGCAGTAGGAGAACAAGCAGGGGACGAGGAAAATAACACATTATTTTACCTTTCCTTTCTCAGCCATACAGTTTTTAATAATCAGCAAAAATACTTATATTTTTTTTCACAGAAGAGAATTTCATCTTTTTAAGCACATTTACAAGTCTATATATGTATCTTCGGGTTATAGAAAACATTTCTGTGTATGTTTAAGGGCACCGCCTATATTAGATTTTTGTAGCCGGAAACTTTCAAAATACATTTTTTTTTGCTGTTAGTAATGATAACATTTCACATTATTATTATTATTATCAAAAGGGACAGCTGCAAGTCGCATGCGTTGCAGTATGAATACATGAAAGTAGATCAGTTTAGTAACTGTTCTGTCAGATAAGGTTCCTTCTATGATAATTGAACTGTACTTGAAGGTATCCTCTCTCTACTGTATTAAATTTGTTCCGTGTAATACTCTAGACCAGAGGTCCCCAACCTTTTTGTACCTTAGAGCACAATCAAAACTAACGGTAGTGTGGTGGGCACCAATAATTTTTATAAGCCATATTTACTAACTTCCGTCAGGCTCAGAGGTCAGCCTCAACGCTTTACACGCGGCCGGTCAACTGCCTTGTTCAGTTTCCAACAGCGATTGTGACGTTGCATGTGATTGTGGGTAATAATCAAGGCTGTAGCCATGGAGGGAGGGGGGTTCAACCTCTTCCAAGTTGACAAAAAATAAATTAAAGAAAATACTGCTTTATTTACGATTTTAACAAGACCAAAATAAAGACACAAGGAACTATTTAACTACTCAGCACCATTTTAGTGCTTGGGTACATTTAAAAAATATATATTTATTCTGTGTTTATTCAGGAAACAAAGCTGGGTAGAACCATGCCAAAATATTTTCAAAGGAAATGGGAAGTATTAGCATGTGTGTGAAGAAAATGATGGAAGTGGGTAGGTATTTGAGATTAAGATAAACCAAAACCATTCGGCTTGAAACTACGGAGGTTCCGAGTAAAAGTACAATTTGTAAATGAGCCGGCAAAAAAAAAGAGGAATGAGAGGGAGGGATTGGAAAGAGGGGGCTTTCAATCACCAACTTCTTGAGAATAGCATACCTGGAGATAAGCACAAACTTGTTTTTTGTAGGAAAAGTGACAGATTATAATTATAAGTCAATAACATTTCGGCTGTGGTAAAAAAAAGTGGCGGGCAGACGCAAAAGGCTCGGCGGGTGCCATGGCGCTCGCGGGCATTTGATTGAGGACCCCTGTTCTAGAACAATACAAACAATAATAAATGCTCGTGAGACGTTGTATTGAAGCAGCTGCTGATGGAATGACGTGCAAGTAGATATACTTGTATCGAGAGTGTGGGACGTGGAAGGAGATAAACGTGTTTTCAGTTTCAGACAATTTTGTGTGAAGGTCGGGAAAACAAGTTATCAAGAGGTACCCCTCCCACGAGTTATGTTTTCCTGGTTCAGATATGACGTACTGTGTTACAACCTACCATCAAAACATCAGAGAGAGAAAACACTTAAGTATACCCAGCCGGGATACGAACCTTGAACTCTCGGTCCCCGGTAAATTGGACTAGATGAGACTAATCTCTTAGTCCACGGTCCCACTAGTGTGGGTGAACAACAGGTGGTAGAGTGTTTACCGTATTTACGGTCCCAGGTGCTAACAACTCCACCATTTTAGTGTTAACTACATAAAAAATAATGTCTCATATAATTATAGAGCAGACGGTAAAATAAATGAGGAAAGAACCAGATTGATTAGGGAGAATCAAATATACTTATTAGACTGCCATTCCTCGTCCCTGAACTGAGATAGACATCACAGTACATGTTGACTACATAGGTACTGGATTGCGCAGTCTGGGAGTAATAAGTCTACTTATGACATTTTGTACAGTGATCAAGTAAACAACTGCACATCAAGTTTCTAATACCTTGAACCTGACACTAAAAAGCGCCATCGGTACTAACTTGTACAAGACATCAGATACAGGAGATTTGGCCAACTTTCAGGATAAGGCGTTGCCAATATAGTCCTTAGTTATTTATCCTTAGAGTCCTTATTTCATGCCAATATTATAAACACACACCTGCATCTGTAACGAATCACGTGATGGTGTGCAAGCCAATAGGAAAGTATACTACTTTGTGCATTCAAACTCATGAAATAAAACAATTTCAACGAACGCAATACATATTTTAATCATTCTATTGTGTATCTGCCATTAAAAAGTTCAAATAACGATAGTCTTTGTCTAGTGACGTTTTCTTGGACTTACTGTTAAAGGCATATAAATGAAAACATGATACGGTTATAAAATGGCAACGTCTCCTCCGTTGCTTTCATTCCGAGTCACACATTGATGCTCATTTATTTTTGCTGCCTGTGGTTGCGTTCTCCGTACGAGTCCGTAGCGACGCTCCTTGGAAGTCAAGAATGATCCAATATGTACGAACCTTACGGAAAGAGCAAATTGTTACCGTGGAGTCAACTTCTTACGTACCACGGACTATGGACTAGGGAGGTGAAAGGTATCAACATGTCCGTTTAGAATTAACAACCCTACTCGTGCCGATGATTGAATGGTCTAAGGTGTCGACTCTCGCAACAGACTGGGCTGCCCATGACGGGAAGATTCAAACACTGGTCGGGTGGACTGATAGGGGTTTCTCTTAAATGGTTTTCCACTCTCCCTCCAAGCAAATGCAGGTTCACTACCTCTAAACTCAACCTTTACATCCCTAACACATTAACGTAATTAGTTAATAGCGTAAGATAACTCGAACGGGTAGTAAGACGCAAAGGAAAAAACCCAACAAAACAAAAATACTGAAAACCTTAGATTTTTAAATTTCACAATTAAAAAAATCGTGAAATGGTGGAATGATATCATTTTCAAGAACATTTCAGTCGAAATGTGTCAGTTGTGAGATCACAGAGCCTTCCTGACACAAAGTTGTTAACAGAGTTAGCTACAACAGAACATTCTAATATGTTTGCGACTTAACACAATGCTCCTACCAGAACACATCAGATTATTTGTTAAACGGAACTTTTTACATCCATTACTGTTTCCAGCCTGTGACCTGATCCAGTTTTTTATTCAAGCCATATAATTTCTTCTACCGGCTGGCTAGGCCTGTCATAGTTTAATATGCCTTGTAATCAAGCTTAACACTAGGACAGGCACAACATCCAGTCCCCGCCCGTTAATTCAACACTGTGAAAGGGTAAACCCGCATTTCACCAATAATAAGTTTTTCATTCATGCCAAGAATCGAACCTTGAACTCTTAGCTCAGTAGAGAGAGACGCTACCAACTGAGCTAAGGTTTCGGATTATTGAAGGAAACTGAACGTCTTAAATATATTTAGGTTTAATGAAAAAATCCAGAGATTGTGTTGTGCTTCGTCAGTTATATAATTTACATATACGTTGGACAAAAACAAATATGAACTAAACGTGTTGCGGAGGCGAAACGCAGCCTTCAACCTCGGCAGAGTCGCTCACACCGCGTTTTACAAACTAACAACACCTCGGCAGAGTCGCTCACACTGCGTTTTACAAACTAACAACACCTCGGCAGAGTCGCTCACATTACGTTTTACAAACTAACAACACCTCGGCAGAGTCGCTCAAACTGCGTTTTACAAACTAACAACACCTCGGCAGAGTCGCTCACACTGCGTTTTACAAACTAACAACACCTCGGCAGAGTCGCTCACAACTGCGTTTTACAAACTAACAACACCTCGATCGATTTAATTTCAAAATTTTCTCACCCACTACTCTTCAAATAGAGGTCGCCAGCTCTTGTGACCTATTTCACTTGTATAGTTTGTGTGGGGAAATGTTCTCCTCTGCAAAGCCTCCAAAGAATAATGTTCACATGGGTGCCAAGGAATTTACAGGTATATTTTATACCTTAATCACCAATGGTGTAGTTAGTACTTTATTATTTTATTTGCATTGTTAAGTACATCTGTATTTTTGAGTGGGTTTTTATCAGGGATAGTTTCAGCAGGACTTAAAAAATGCCCCCTTTTAGTCCAAGGGCCCCCCTTCGTCTCTAAAACACATAACCATATGATAGCTAATATTAGTTTCTACTAATTGTAAGCATATTTTAATTCTACTAGATATCCGCTATTTTATGTACAAGTACAATTAGTAGGCCTACTTCGATTTTTAATGTTTTTATTGTCTTTCTTGATTATAAAACCCATCAGTTACAAAAGTTTTACTAGTCGATAATGTTGCTTCGCAGATACTGTCCATATTTTTATCTCAACCTACAATATTTCCAAAGTGTTGCTAACTTTAGAACTAGATAAAGATCAGCTTTGTTTTATCTGTACGAACTATCAAACTGGGAATTCACCCACACTTAATATAATTATAATAATCGCTATTTTTACCACCTTCAACTTTTATAATAGGTATCCATTAATATTTTTATTATTAAAAATAATATTTTAGTTGGACCAATTTTCGGCATTTATGTTTAGCTGTATAGTCAAATTTTCTTAAAGAGGGCTTTATCTATAAGTTAAAAAAATTACTAGCTTTACTTCCATGTATTCATACGTCAAGTGATGTGGTCTTCAGCTGTCACTTCTGATGGATATCACTAATACCAATAACAATAATACTAATAATATGGTAAAAGGTTATCAATGTTTTTAGCACCACGTCTTACCACCCGTTAAAGTTAAACGTTAATGTACTAATTGCACTAATGAGCTAGGGATTAGGAAGGTTTAATTTATAGGAAGTGTGCCTGCATCTGCGTGGAGAGATAGTGTGAAATTGTCTAGGAAAAACAACCCTTCGTACACCCGACCGGGATCGAACCTCGGTCTGCCCATCTTGGGTTGTCCTCGCGGCGAAGAAATGTACCTTTGGAAGTCAGGGGTTCTAGCCGGGGGGATGGAAATCAAATAAGGTGTATGGGACCCAATTTCGGAATAGTGACAATCACACTACCCCGATTTTCAAAAGAAGCCGGTTTATAAAATACCAAACGTATTTGTCTGCGACCAACATTTTACTATAACTATACCTATTATTATTATTATTATTATTAGTAGTAGTAGTAGTAGTATATAGTTGATAATACCGGTCAGAAATGACATCCACAGATCAAATGGATTTACGTATGAACACGTGAAAATAGATCTAATAGCTTTTATAGCTGTTGTATAACGGGCATTATATGAAAATCTAGACATAGCTTGTGTGGTTGTGGTTTGCCATTTTTCTATAAATAAATATGATAATATCCTTATGATTTTCTTTCAGTTGTTCTGTTCCAAGCTACCCATATGGGGAGTAAAACCAAGATATTCGAAGTCATATTGGAACCTAATAGGACTGTGACGATGATGATGATTTCGACAGTGTGGAGATGGGGGTATGGGGACGTATTGGGCAATCCATTGGGCTTATGGTAAAAATGTTAAGAACCCCTGCGTTAAATCATTGTCGGTTTTTATACATGAATAAGTTTTAAAATATTAAACAATAGTACGATATTATTATAGAGTTAGTTAGCGTTGCTCGTTTTAACTCACTGGTTACATCATCCTTTTTTTCTGTTCAACCTTCACCCCCCGTCTCCCACGTCTTCAAAAGATTGCGATTGATAATTTTTACAAACATGTCACCTAAGAAAAATGACAGATAACGGGGAACATATTAATCAGATACATTGGCGTTAAGGCAGTTTGCGATTATTTTTGTTTGTCGTTGATTTTTCCGTAGAAAAAATAAATAAACTAAACGATCGCGTTTAATTGGCGGTGTATGGGACGAATCACAGAACGGTGACTCATAAGAGTTTTCAGGTTAGGTTTGTTCGAAGGCTAGTCGCGCCACGTTCGAAACCATGCACTGCGCATGCGCATGGAGAAGGAAGGAGGAGTTGGCGCGCAAACACAACAAAGGTCTCTTGCTAGCAATAGTCAGTGATTGTTACTCTCTGTGAAAGTTAGGGTCAGTGGAAACCGTGTCTGAGATTGAATTGTATAGTTTCAAATAGTTTGTGGGACAATGGTGTTGAGCGTCGTCAGCGTCTTCGTGGCGTCTTTTATGGTGCTAGCCGGCGTGGAAAGCCATCCCAACCAACAAAGTGAAGATTTCGATTTAAGTAAGTGGAGTTCAAGTCTTGATTGAAAGTGCTTTAATGAATCGTGGTGCTTACAAAAAAAAAAGGGGGGGGGGGTTCTCACAATTTAGACAATTAAAAAAAATTACCTGTGCAAAGTTAATTAATAAAAAAATCAGACATAATACAATATAATATATTTCAGCCTGGTACAGATATTTCAAAGATGATTACAAATATTTAATCAATAATGGAATTTAAAAAAAACATTAATACAAAGACACCTAGACATAACATTATAAATAAGTGAATAAATATTATCATAATCAATTTATAATATTTATCAAACTATTTAGTGTGGTAGGTGACCTGGCGGTCTAGTGGTAAGGTGTCAGACTTCTATGCTGGCGACCGGGGTTCAATCCTCGCTCCCGGCACAGATTTATCTGATTACCAAACCCTTCCTTCACCTCTGACAAGACATCTTGTGAATGTGGGGAATTACAGGCCTCCATCGTTGTTCGGATTCCACGTTAAACTGTAGGTCCTTCATTTCATCTCACAATCACCCTACCATTACACATTAGCGTAAGTGCGTATAACCCGAACGGGTAGTAAGACGTGGTGCTAATAATAATAATAATAATAATAATAATAATATTTAGTGTGATTACAGAAAAAGTGAGTATTTTGAAAAAAAGATGGTTGAATGAAACATTATTAGATGGTAATTTTTATCCTGTATCACTAGAATTTTCCTTGGTCCTTAGTTATTCGATTTTATTCCCGGAAAGTCTAATTTAAAGTATCATTTAACTAGAAAGGGAAATTTTCAAGTATTCTTGGGTTTCCGACGCTAACGTGGGTACTTTTGTCTCAAATTGAACCTTACTTTAACACTACCTGATTCAGGAAAAAGTATGATACGAATCCCATAATTCGCCAACGTAACGATCAGCAATTAAATAGCTGTAGGCCACGCCCATCAGCGATCTGGTGCGGAACCCGGGTCGTTTGGACAAAGGTCATGTTATCAACCTCTCTGAATACAGTTTATTTCTAAACTCTCTTTGGCAGTAATGGGTGCTCCTAATCCCTAAAGTTATTGTTCTTGTTGCTTTGACCGGTACGTTCTATCATTACACGTCGACCTTCGAGATGTTCAAGCGGGAATTTTGAATTTGTGCCAGAAACGTCTAGTTGCTTGTTTTTTGTTTTTTCAAACTTTCTGGTTGATTTGTGCTCTAGGCCACGAACTTGAAGATAAAGTCCAACTTTCACAGGCATAACCTTATCTGACTGTTATAACAGCTACTAGATATGCTTTAATGTATTCATACGTCAAGTCAAGGGATCTGTAGCTATCATCTTCATAGTTAATATAAAGTAAATAAGAGGATTATGTTAGTAAAAAGTTTTTAGAAAGTAGGCCCTATAAACATGTTACGTTATTATTAGCTACTTATCCTTTATTTTCACGGAATGGGTTTTATTTTACGTATCCATAACTAGAAACCGTTCATTGTTAACCGGTCGTCCAAGTTAAGTCTTTGCGAACTCCGAAAGAAGAACATACATATGTTATTTTATAGTAGAGTTACTTGTATTTTATCAGTGTTGTTAATGAAAAGTGACAGCTTCAGATGAGATTGCTTGGCGTATGAGTACATGAGAGTGTTGTAACTGCTCTGATTGCGTCATAAACATCTCCCAAGCTAACAAAGAGCCGTGTTGCAACTCTGGCACAAACTCAACTCGCTAACAAGCACACACACGCGTGTGGACTTCAAGAGGAAGATCTCGACCGGCCGATGCTCTTTCAACAACAGCCAATAATATCATTCTAAAGTTTCAAAGAAATTACCGACATACTTCAAGATCGACATAAGAAGACCCGCAACGATGGTCTAAAGTGCTACTCTCGCAGTAGATTAGACTGCCGATGACCGGGAGATCAAGGTTCGAATCCCTGTGTAAGCGGAAAACATTAGTCCAGGATATTATTAGTCTGAATGCAAGAATGACTCTAGTACCACATCGGCGCGCACTCAAAGGAACGGCATCTCTTTGACACCAACAGCGGTCTGAAATCTCAATCCTGACTAGATTATTCGTGTTCAAGGATATTACTGCCACTTTATTCAACCTCTCACACCTTAGATATTTACAAAGCCTTCACCGCATCAACACCAGTGTTTATTAATCCTTATATATTTAAAAAGAAAGACAATTGGAATTGTATATGTCAAAAGCCTTTGAATATTTGGATGGACCTATATTTAATATTGGTGTGAGCAGTGGCGTACTTGAATATTTGACACCTAACCTAACCTAACCTGACCAATGCAATCAAATTAATACACGTCCGAAAAGATACACTAACAAATGAGTTTTGATTTGTTCTGAGGTCTTACTTTTGTCCACACACAGAGAGACACACATGCAACTACAATTCCTAAGGGCAGCATTAACAAAAAACCATTACCTAAAAATTGTTAGTCTAAATATGTCCTGCCACACCGGTCGGAATATTGAACAGCGGCGTATTCGAAGAGGAAGAAAGGACATAACCCCTTTGTTGCTAGCTCCTCTTTACTAACCAGTATGAATATATACTGGATGAGGATTAAGGGATCCACGTATGTCCTCTGAGAGGGTGAAGAGATCCTCTTATGTCCTCTAGGAGGGTTAAGGGTGCCACTTATGTCCTCTGAGAGGGTGAAGAGATCCTTTTATGTCCTCTAGGAGGGTTAAGGGAGCCATTTATGTCCTCTGAGAGGGTGAAGAGATCCTTTTATGTCCTCTAGGAGGGATTAAGGGCGCCACTTATGTCCTCTGAGAGGGTGAAGAGATCCACTTATGTCTAAGAGGGTTAAGCGAACCACTTATGCTGAGAGGGTAAATGGAGCCACTTATACCCTCTGAGAGGGTCCCCTAAACCCCATGAGGACTGGAGTACCCGGGAGGGGGCAGGTTTGATGCCACGAACAAAGTCATAACATTCAAACGTGACTTGTGGGCAATAATGGATGGTACGTGACAGTACTCGTTTGTACAGTCCGGTGCTTGTAAGAAGGAATTTCTTTTACACTTGCAAACGTTACAATGTCCATATATTCATAGGTCAAGTCATGCAGTACAATTTTATTAATGTTGAGCGCAACTAAATAGGTGTGTATTTTCTAAACGTTCTTCCCTAAGAAATTCTTACTACGTACAGACACTACTTTCAAACAAATCTGTCGTGAGCTATACAAAGCCTTGTACTGCATTTCATACACGACCGTAACCAAGCATATTATGGAAAAAGAGGGGGCTCTATTGTAGTTCACCCAATTTCAGAAGGATTTTCTTAAACGTTAAATTCCTCAAGCATTTAAGATGTGTTTAAAACATTGGCTTTGTTTTTGAAATGGAAGTTACAATACTCTAATAAGCTTCTAGTCTAGGTGGTCTTGTGAAATACACACATATACTATTAATAATATTTTTGTAAGGAGGGGGCTTTGAACCCCAAAACATTACCCTACACTCAGACTATATGAGAAGGGGGTCAAAGGGGTACATTGTACCTGGGCCCAGGGGTTGAAAAGGATCCTGAGAATTTCCTGGGATCTCAGCAAATGTTTGCATATATTGAAGGCATTTAACTATATATTATTTTAGTCTTGTTTATTTCCCTTTTTATCAAATAGGATTAATTAATTGTTCCTAGACATGATTAATGTAAAATGAAAGGGGGTTCGAAAACACTTTGTACTCCCTGATAAAATTCCTCTCAGAGGTTCTGCCTACACCCTTCGGCATGCTCCTGACTTCATTTTTTTTTTTCGACACCGTTTCAGATAACTGTCTTTTGAGCAGAAATGCAGATACAAATTAGTTCTTATCAGTTTATTTTGATAACCTAATTGCACATTCTATTGCAGTTTATCTATAAATTCATGATAGCGCAATTTTTTTCACTGCCCTCTTGTACAAGTTTAGAATGATAACGTTTTATAATTAGTACGTATTATATTTTTTTATACATCAGGTAAGACAATCGAAATGAGTCGTGTCTCTCCAAAGACGTTCAATTATTAATGAGTACATACATATATTCTGTGAGTGATAAATTGTTGTATTATATTTGCAGCCCTGTCAAAGGTAGTTCATAAAGTGGGTTTTGTTTGGCCACTAGATGTCTCGTCAGTCTGTGTGTGACATCCTATTTTCGAAACAAGAGTGTTCCAGATGAGACAGGGTGCTGTTGTGGAAATAAAGATAAGTCCTGCACACTCGAGCAACACAGACAGTGGGTCGGGGGGCAGGCGGTTGTGTCTGTGCTAGCGCCAAGGTATTATATCTGATTTTGGTTGAAAGTTCGTCCTGAAAGGTATCTTATACTACTAAAATACTTCTATATAATAGAATTCTGGTATGAAATAAGGCCTTCCAGAAAAGGTAGGCTTCCCACCATAATCATGACGTAATTTATAAGTCTTGTAGCTATACAATGAGTCGGTTTAGAAAGTGCACGTTGATACGTGCAGTGTGTCAAGTCCAGGGCATCACGTTGATACGTTCACGCCGGTGGCAGTAGAGCGTGCTTGACGCAGTATTCGTAGCAATGGCGAGGCACGCATAGTAATCAAGGGCGAACCTCTCCCCTCTTCACCCACTCTACCAAGCCACGTCCAAGGCCAACACGATGTTCAGTGGGCTGAGGTACAAGGTACGGAACATGTCCGTCGGACAAGGGGGCTGTTATTGTAAAATGCATATCCGTGCACTGCTCTATCAACATCGGATGTCATTTCCGGAGGAGTGTGCCGATTTTTCATCAGATATTAACATAAACTGTTGTGCTGGACATGTACCGGTGGGCACGGGGACAAAGGCGTATGTGTGTCCTGGTCTGGTTTGGTGGAGACGAGGATGTCGGGGTACTGAGGAGTTTATCTAAAACGTGACGAGTGGATCATACAGCATATGTGAGGAAGACATGGCCGCTCGAAGATTGTTTGGACACTTCTTGTCTCCTGCTTTATAGAATCCAGCCCATGATTTACATAAAAATAGGAATGAGATTTCTGACTACTGGAAGCGGATTCAACTACAATTTAGCGTAGATTGTTCTATTAACGACCTTAAAAAGAAAAAAGAGTATTTAATGTCAACGTTCAAAACATGTCTAAATAAAGTTGAATAGAGTAGAAGTGGCTCGGGTGAAGATGATGTTCACAAGCCAAACTGATTCGCATTCGAGAAGATAGCGAATGTTTTAAATGCCGCAGCAGCAATTTGTGGGTCACAGCTATAACTGTCCATCTCATCCTCCATGTTTGGCACGAGTGTTCGCCCTTCCCGACCGCGACTTATTGAATCTATAGTGACTATGAGTCTCGGCAAATAGGCGCATGTGTGTAGAGATGTGCTCATGATTCGACGAACTGTTCGGCAAGTAGTTCTTGAAGAGGCGAATATTTGCCATTCTGCGAATGCCGCATGTGTAGCGTCGGCTTGAAAGATAAAACGTGGCTTTTACATGTGTATAAATATTTACTATAATCTTTTCTGGACTCCTACTTTTTGACACTTTTTCATTTTTTCTTTTCTGAGAGAAGCCAGTAAACTGTAATATGTCAACATTGATGACATTTTTCTATTTTATTATTGCTATTTTATTTAAAACCTATTGAAAGTGATTGCTGCAAATCACATGACTTGATGTATGAACACGTAAAAGCTGATCTAGTAGCCGTTCTAGCTGTAAAAGTATCACCAGCTTGTAGATATTATATTTATATAAACGGCTGTGTAGACACATTACACCTTATACATCCATGTTATTGTTAGTTTGTAATTCGTGATGCAACTCTCTTGTTGTGACTTGTACGTGGTATTGCCACTATCATGATTCATTGTTAACATATAAATAATAACATGTCAACCAGTGGCGTAATTAGAAACCTTTTGTGGGATTGATTGAGTGACCTACTATTCTAACCCTAATTTAGATTTTAGTGATAAACATGTTAATGTTTTAATGCAACATAAAAGACGAGCTATTTAAGGTTTCGGGAAATTTAAAGGGGTACGGAGTGGAATATTTAGGGCTCAGAACCCCCTCCAAGCCAGATCCAGAGTAATTAGGAGGCGTTTGTTTCTGGTTCTAATTCATCAGTCACGTATCTGTGGTCACATGGACTAATCGGCGGTTTCCTCCTGTTCATTATGTTGGTAACGGGGGGTTCGGGGTGTGTATTGTGGAGACGACACACTGACACAAACACAAGTTTCCGCTTACCAAAATCTTAAGATGTATCTTCTACATTCAAAAACCCCCTCCGTGCTGTGTATGATGGTTGTACTAAATATGTTTTTATTAAAATATTTTGAGATCTTGGTCAAACTCCCTCCTCTTTTTCCTTGGCTGGTTGAAACAACTTGAAGAGCTCAAGAAGGGAAGGGAGGAAAGTTAAGGTCAGTATTTTTCCAGTTTTTATAACAAAGAGCTTTTTTCTCCAAATAAATAAAATAAACTATTATTATTATTATTATTATTATTATTATTATTATTATTATTATTATTATTAGCACCGAGTCTTACTACCCGTTCGGGTTATACGCACTTTCGCTAATGTGTAATGGTAGGGTGATTGTGAGATGAAATGAAGGACCTACATTTTAACGTGGAATCCGAACCACGGTGGAGGTCAGGCATTCCTCATATCCACAAGATGTATTGTCAGAGGTTAAGGAAGGGTTTGGTAATCAGATAAATCTGTGCCGGGACTGAGGATCGAACCCCGGCCGCCAGCATAGAAGTCTGACACCTTACCCCTAGACCGCCAGGTCACCAAAATAAACTATCCCTCCAGTAGATGTGTTAGGTTTAATATCCTCCACTTGGTGATATCAACCGTCGCTGAATATCTGTCATGGACATGGTGGAGGTTGAACAGGACTTTTATCGTCATTTAAAAAGTTTCTCATCTAATGCCAGACTCTATTTTCATGACAGATATTCAAAAACGGTCGAAATTACCAACTGTAGAAAACTAAACTAACTTTCGGCCAAAATATAATTTTTGTTATTATAAAAACTGCGAAAATACTGACCTTAATACATGTTTCCATTCACTCCATCTTAAGCTCCACCTTAATGACATACAAGTTAGTAAGGATGTAGACCAGGTCTTAAAATTGTGTTCCCCACAAGAGTGTCTGGTCCCACGCCTCGTACCCATTCACACGGTGTCCTTATGACGTCACTAGAGGACGTATCGCGTGCTATCGAGAACATTCTCAGGGAGATTAGTTCTATGACCCTTACAAACAAGGACTCGTGAGTGAGTCGCATCCATGAGGCCGGAGGTCGATATCGGCCGGTTCCACAGAGAATTATATTTCCGTCTGAGTGTTAAACTTGAAACCTTGTCTTGAGATCAAGTAAACTGACGATAGAGTCATGCCCGTGATGTCTCGGGTGTCTCTTTCTTTTCCTAGTATAAAACAACTATTCACACGCTCATGTGATATTTGATGCGCACATTCAACCGGTTTTGTGAACTTTCTGGTGAGTTTTGTGTAAACATTTGGTACACCAACCTCCCTCGCTGGATTTACACAAATAATGACCAGTTTCCTAATGTAATCGCAATAAAATTGTGTTTATTGAAAAAGCGAGAAAACATGAAACCTTTCTTTTACTAAAACAAGAAATCAGCGCCATGATTGAGTCATGAGACGGCTGAGGGGTTACGTGCGCGTGATGACTCAATGATTGGAGAGCTGTCCCGGGTTCGCAGGAAGCGAGACAATTACACCTCGGTCTGGTTTTCTTGCAAAGTGACTCAACACGCTTAGCAGGGGATCCCCCCACGTCACCACAATGCACTGCGTATCCTGAATGTCTCGAGAAGCAATCCCCACTCACGCCTAAATGCTTCCTTCACTTTGACTTTACTCGTCCTAAATAAATAAGATTTGTGGTTTTTAAAGCAAATCTATTTTTCTTGATTTAATTAAAAAAACACAGGCTTCTAATAAAAAAAATACAATCTAACATAGCAAGTAGATAGAGCTACCAGTCCGAAACTTTGATATTTCAAAATGGTGAGGATGTACCTCAAAATTTCCCAAACGGATTGAAATAACGACTTTTCTTTGTGGTAGAAAATTGGGATTTTGAAAAACCAGGATTACCGGATAAATCTGAAAACTTAAGATTAAAATATTGTGAATTGGGTTTGAGCACTTGGGGGTGTCTCAAAATCTCCAAAAAAATAGAAAAACATCATATTTGTATATTCCTATTACTGTGTTTATTTTAAATAAGAAGAAAAATGTATCACATGGATTGGTCCACAATGACTTCTTATCGATGTGAAGTAACATATTGGCGAGATGGATGTTCCTAATTACTTTCTAACTGACGGTAATCACGAACCACGGAGCGTGAGAATTATTATGGGCTGTCAAATCCCAATCATGACCGAGGTGTAGAGCTTTTCCCAAATCAAGTAACAAGTGTTGCATCCGACAGGGTTAGTTTCAGGTCGACTCAATATTACGTGTGTGAGGTATCAGGGCTCTTCCTGGGACACTCCGGGACAAGATAGAGTGGAACTATTACCCCCTCTCCTTGGGACGATCCGGGACAAAGTAGAGTGGAACTATTAACCCCTCTCCCTTGGACATTCCGGGCCAAGGTAGAGTAGAACTATTACCCTTTATCCATGGGACACTCCGTGACAAGGTAGAGTGGTACTAGTGCTCAATCCCTGGGACACTCCGGGACACGGTAAAGTAAAACTAGTTCCCTCTTCTACCAAAGTACACACTAACCGCAAGGCGACCTTCAATTATTTAATATATGTTATAACGGCTTGCAGGTGACCTGGTGGTCTAGGGGTGAGGTGTTGGACTTCTGTGCTGGGGTCCGGGGTTCAATCCCCGATCCCGACACAGATTTATCTGATTACTAAAAACTTCCTTCACCTCTGACAAGACATCTTGTGAATGTGGGGAATGCCGGGTCTCCACCGTGGTTCGGATTCCACGTTAAACTGTAGGTCCTCCATTTCATCTCACAATCACCCTACCATTACACATTAGCGTAAGTGCGTATAACCCGAACGGGTAGTAAGACGCGGTGCTAATAATAATAATAATAATAATAATAATAATAATAATAATAATATAACGGCTCGCTTTGTAGTAATGGAGCGATTAAACCTCGGGGTAACATTTACTATAATGTGTCTCAATGACATCACAAGGCATGATCGCTCTCATTTGGAGGCAAAAGGATTGTAGATATAGTTTGTGTACCTGACTCTCTGGTGGACACAGGACTGGATACATAGTTTGTGTACCTGACTCTCTGGTGGACAGAGGACTGGATACATAGTTAGTGTACCTGACTCTCTGGTGGACAGAGGACTGGATACATAGTTAGTGTACCTGACTCTCTTGTGGACACAGGACTGGATACATAGTTAGTGTACCTGACTCTCTGGTGGACACAGGACTGGATACATAGTTAGTGTACCTGACTTTCTTCTTAAAGACCAAAATTGAATCCACATCCACACTAATGGGTTAGGAATAAGAGAATTGGAATTTAAAGGAGAATGTCTCCACATTTTCGTTGTGGAAAAGTGAAAAGCCACTTAGGAGAAACAACCCCGTAAACCCAATATCCGCGTCATAGTCACGCGAGTCCATTGCGAGACTGACGCTCCAGACCATTCTTCCACCAAACCAGAATCTTTCCTCTATGTCTATCTCACGGTGTTTTTAGATAGCTCCGGCTCAGATTTTACTCAAAATACTTCTAATGATATTAAAACTCGCACGGGAGGATTCACCAATAAAGGCGTCAGTCGGTTTTGGTCCGGGGTGATGGAATGGTCGGGGTTCGAATCTTATCCGTGTGCATTGTGGCATTGATCTTAAATAATTTCTTCTCTCTTTACGCAAATGCGGTTACACGTCTTTTATATTCTACATTCGTAATCTCCACCTCATTAGTACAATAATGTAGATAGTCCGGACGGGTAGTAAGACTCAGAGCACGATACGAAATAGTTATAAACTGCTAGAGAGCAGGATGTTTTCCTTAGAAAGGTGGGGATGTAGGGACGCGAGTTAAGGCCAGTGTTTTCGCGGTTTTTGCTGAGTTTTATTTTCTTCAAAATGAATAAAATATTGCTCCAGTAGCAATTTTTAGTTTAATCTTTTTTCCCCAAGATGATATCAACAGTTGTTGAATATTTGTCATGATCATGGCATGGCATTAGGATTAGAAGATAAACTTTTTAAATGGAGAGAGAAGGTCGTTAATAAATTCCAGGACACTCCCCACAGATATTCAACAACTGTTGATATCACCAGGCGAAGAAAATTAAACTGTATTAGGTTTGTACTGGAGCAATGTTCGATTAATTTTAACCAAAAAAAGTTTTGCTGTAAGACCTGCAGAAACTCTGGCCTTTTCTCGCGTCCTTACATTCCCACCTTAAGCTGAAGTTGGTTAATTTTATTTTTTAAATTAATATCGAGCTATAAAGTTATATTTTTGTAAATATCTCTCATCTATAACGAGACTAGAAATGTACAAAGATTAATATTAAGATTTTTTTTCCAAGTAAACATTCTAGCCTCAGTTCCACGATACTTGAAAGATAGTGTTGCTGGCTATCTTACTATTCGTGGGAGTGAGCGCGGTATTAATCAGGCTGGTAAACTTAACAAGACTATTCAAACAGTTGTTTTATTTTAGTTCTGAACCGAGCTGAGAGGGAAATATCGTAATCGCCGGTACTGATATAGAATAAAATATTGTATTTACGTGACCAAGACCGAAATAAAGTTGATACTTCCTGCTGATCACGTGAGAACTATGCAATGAAACGTCCACAAATATCCATGAGTCTTTGATTCAACTCCAAGGTGCAGGTGAAAGCCACCAACATGTTCCCGTAGGGTTAAAAGCAACAAATGTAACCATTAAAAGGGATAACTAGCTTCTTTTCAAGAAAGTTTCACTCGCAATGTTTCAGTTCTGAGTTCAGAATAAATAGTTATAAACATAGTTACAGCCTTCCTTAGACATGTACAGTCCCCACGTGTGATGATGTTACTGTTTGTTTCAGTCCAACTGTTGAAGGGCAAAGCACCCTACAAGGTATCCGAGGGTCTCTGGTCTCGGACTGTGGGGCTCGGGGATGACTTCTCGTTGCAGATCCAGACAATATCGGACTCCACTGGGGATATCCTCGACACGGAGGACAAAGACGAGGACTCCTTTCTTCCTTCAGGAGGTACGTACGTACACACTTCAGGAGGAACCTACACACTGTAGGAGCTCTATAATATTGGACTAATGTGTTTATTTTTAAAACCCAATTCCAAAAAGATGAATCTAATTGAAATATTAACAATTTTGACCAAACTGCGCCAATGGGCACGCGGTTTAAACGTCAGTTTCATTTAGTCTGGTGTGCATACTATGGGGAGGTCGAGGTTTGGATCCCGGCTGAGCATACATAGGTTTTTTCCTCAATAATTTTCCACTATAACTCTACGCAAACGTTGGGTACATTTCTTTTGAATTTAACCTTTTTAACATAAGCCAATCCGGCGGTAAGACAACAATGTTGCTAGTTTCAATAAACAATGGAGCAATCAAATGTTGTAATTTGGTTTGGTGGATTGTACCAGCACGAACAATGGCTACAACTCTATATTTAGGTTCCGAACAAACAATAGTTCAATCGATTGACTATAAGTTACGATTATATTAATTTAGTTTATACCTCCCTTAAAACGACTTCGACTCTTTTTATTACTTTCACATTAAAATATAACTATTTATTTTGCGGATTAAAGCTGCTCTTATTTGATAATATCTTCAACGAAATGATTTTATTACTAATAAAATGTGTTTGATTGATTCTCAGGTTACAGACCAGATGACGTAACCAAAGTAGATCATTCATTACACATAATTAACATTAAATTAATAAACAAACGCAAGATTTCATAATTGAGGATGGAGGAGAAAGTAAATATATCCACATTGGCGTGGAAGTAATGTGGAAAACATCTTAAGTCCACCCTCTGGGAATTCGAACCTTGATCACATCGTCATCTGTCAAACCAGACTAGGCGATCTTGACGTTTACTCCGTTATCCCACCGATACAGGTGCTTAGAGTGTTAATTATTCTTTTCTTTGACACGTATACGATGCAACTTTCACACCTATATAGCTAGCTTAGTAGTTAGCACTACTGACTCTGACCTGGTGCCATGGAGATGTTTTTATACATTTTATTTATCTATCCTTTTAGTCAGGTGAATGTGGGTGCATACTCCACTAATTCAGCCTCCTCTTTCTGTAACCGTTGAACATTAACCACCTTACTGGAGTGTACTTGAGGCCCAGTGTTTCTATGTCAGATTAAGAGTGAGTACAAGATGGCCGTAACTCTGCCAGCTCTTTCAGTTCAAAGCATTCCCGTCTGTGTTGTTGTTGGATTAAGTTGAGATATTATTCTTCTTATTATTATTATTAGCACCGCGTCTTACTACCCGTTCGGGTTATACTCACTTACGCTAATGTGTAATGGTAGGGTGATTGTGAGATGAAATGGAGGACCTACAGTTTAACGTGGAATCCGAACCACGGTGGAGGCCTGGCATTCCCCACATTCACAAGATGTCTTGTCAGAGGTGAAGGAAGGGTTTGATGAGATAACAAACCGGATTATATGTTATTTAGATTCACACGACGAAGACATTTATTAATAGCTACCATTTTTTTAACAGGTATAAAAAGACTTACATTTCGACCATGAGCTAATTCTTTCGGAGAATTTGACGAACTATATTTTTTTGAACGTTTCAGACTGACTAAAGCTACTTACACCTATTTGTAAGGGATTATTATAGATCGTTTTGAAAGATCAACAAACAGAGGAAAGCCTATTTTTGGGCAAAAGACTGATAATTTGGCGGCCAATCATACCAATTGAAAAGTAAACAATGATATATTTCCAAAAATATATCATAGCTATGTGAAAAACAACTTTTACTTGAATGTATAATCTCCTTTTCAACCACTTCATAAAGAACTAGGTCAAGTTGTGTCAAATGGGCCCACTACAGTAATTAAAGTTTCATTGAAACCTGACCCGGTTGCTGACAAAAGATAATTCTCACCCAGCTTTGGTGGTAATCCAGGACTTGTTCAATGATAAATAAGGTAATGGTTATATTAATGCTATTCAGCATTCAATAATATTGTTTACATTACCACCCGTGAAAATTGCGTTAAATATTCTACCAACCTTTGCATCCAACAGACTCCAGGTCAACCAACCTCCACATAAAAATACATTCAAACAGTAAACAGCGTTAACTTGAGGTTTTAACTCATTAAAACATCGGTTCTTGTATCTTGCGTGCTACATTCAACCTCAAGTTCAATTCTCTACACCCGTTTCTGTGGTCTAAGGCGTCACTTTCGCAATAGAATGAACGTCTGATGGCTGTAAGGCCCGAGTTCGAATCTGGGTCAGGTGACCTGAGTGTGTTTTTCCCAAATATTTTCCTTTGCAAATATGGGTGCATTTCTTATCTCTACGCCATTAGTGTATGTAGTAAAATATTCCTTTTGTCCTCAGATGTCGGGAGTATTGACACCTCCAAGCTGGATCCGTGGTCCTTGGTCTGGTACATTGGGTCCTTCGGAGGACTCGTGACGTTCTTCCTGGTCGTCAGCTGCTCGGAGTGCTGCTGCAAGAGGAGGCAGGCTGCCGCCGCTAGCACTGCCGCCCAGGAGGCGGCTGAGTTCCGCGTCATCGAGGATCCGCCCCCTCCCCCTTACGAGATGTTCGCGCCGCCCCCCTACGACTCCCTCTTCTACGGCGAGAAGAAGGACCGACTGGAGATCTTTGTCGTACCTGTCCACGTCTCGGCGCCGCCCCCTCCCACCTAGAGCCCGTCCCCCAACGCCTGGGTCACAGTTCCTACTGCTAGTGTTGTGTCCGCCCGTCTTATGGAGGTGGACGTCTTCTCTTTGACGAGTTCGCGCGGGGATAAAAGAAAACAAATTATTACAAAAAACAGCAAGATTTAGTTTTGATTTCTCTCCGTCCAAGAAGATGATCAAAACTACGGTTCTTCCCGCCGAGTAGGGGAGGATGATATGTCAACAACGTAATGGATGATTGGTTCCTTCATTATAGCGCTTCCTGCGGGGAAACTTGGAAGCTATCGCGTGTTTTAGTGCATTTGATTGTTGCCACTGTCGCGGTGGCTTTTTTGTTGTTTGAAAAAGGAACACGACAAAGATTCGATGAGAATGGTACATTTAGTGTTGAAGAGTTTTTAGTTCAGCAGATGGCCGCGCGCACACAAGGCGGCATATTGTTGAGACAGCGCATGACTAATTAAGTCATGTAGAAAACAATTTTGGAAAAACCACTCTCACTACACCCGACCGAGATACGAACCTTGATCTCCCAGTCATCGGCAGTCTAGTCTACTGCGAGAGTAACGCCTTAGCTCATGCAGTCACCGATGTGGGTTAAGTGGATTTTTAATTGTAGGCATTATAAAATACTGCCTGAAAATTAAAAACAAGACTTTATGTTGGTCTAAACCCTATTATTATAATTATGTAAGATTATTAACGTTTCAATGATGATAAAAGTTCGATACAGAATGGACGAACGCCATCTTGTTCTTTGTTCTCTGTTGTTCGGGGCATTGCCATGAAAACAATCTTATATACAGATTTGTTAAAAAAATATTTATGGTGGCAATATTTTTTTTAATTTTTTTTAATTTGATAGAAACAGTGGCTCGGTAACTTGGATTGTGTTGTTTTTATATTTTAAAGCTCAATTGTGTGATTAGTTACTAAGGAGCTCAATAAATCACGGAGATAAGATTAATCAATGCAGAAGATTGACATTACTTATATTTGACTGATAAAATAGCGTATGGTTGTGAAACAATGCTAATAATAGTTTAAGTAATTGTTTTGTTTTTCAAATGTGTGATAAAAAATGTACTCATTGATCTAACAATTCAGACTCAGCGATAAAATGTAGGAGCACATACACAAGAAACAAAATATTTGTAATTTATTGTTGTAATTACGTTACTGGCAGGTTTCTAGGAATAATATCAGGGGTAGGTTAACCCATACAATAAGTCCTCGACTTACAGAGTTTCGAGTTACGCAGATGCGTAGATACGTGGTTGCGGTACTTGGGCTTACAACTAGCAACGGCATCTATCAGTCAGCTACAACAACAATATCGTTCCTAGTAATTTGACAGACATTGTGTTTATACCTGGAGCACAAGTTGCATCTTCTCAAAGTTTTATTTTATTAACCAGAACCTATTTGGTTTTAATAATTAAGCTATACTTTGAAACGAACATATATGTTAAAAATGCATCGTATTTATGCAGCATTTGACTTACGCGGATTTTCAACTTGAGTGGAAACCTTCGGAGCAAACTGACCGTGTAAGTTGAGGACTTACGGGCTGCGATTTATATTACACGGCTGATGTGAACTAATGAGGAGGGCGAATTATAGTTGAACAGTGTGTGCACGGGTGAAAAGAAACAATTTTAAGTGCGCGTTTTAGTGGATGAGCTACATTTTCACATTTAAGTCGACGGAAAAACTAATTTTAGTCTGACCTTATAGCGTACTACGCACATCAGTACAATATGATGCTGTTAATAAAGTGACGTTGATAAAATACAATATTACCGGGATTAAAAGTTTTATTGTGTAACTCGATTATCTCTGTTTTCTTTATATCGAATGTATTTTTTAAAGTTGTCGCTATTTAAAGCACTTGTGCGTTGTCAATTTTTATTATTTTACATCCAAAATGTATTGTTGTTTAAAGTGTCATATTGTTACTAAAACGGCCCGTGCATTTGTCGCGTCCTTAGAAAAATATTTTTTATAATATTTTGACACTCCACAAGAAGTCTGAAATGTTCCACAATTGTACTGTATACACTGCGAGGAGACAAATCACGTCACCCCTGTTATTGTTTGTAAATTATTATTTTTTTTTGTACGGAAATAAAAGTGACTTACTATGTATTAATTAGTCTTTGTTTTAATAATTGTTACATTCAAACCCAAAACACTGTAACTCTGGTACAGTCTGTTGTCACATCTGCACAGACGCGTAGGATCGAAAGGGGGGGGGGGATGCAGGGGGGACAAATGGCTGAGCTTTGGGTGCCCTAGAAACTTAGAGGATATAAATACATTTGAAAATTGACCCTCTGGGCCTGGGAATCGAACCCTCTGCTCATATATATTATATAGTTCACTTTTCCGAGGAATTTACACAAGAATAACAGAATTTAAATAAAATACTTCTCCTCTAAGCTAGAGGTCCATTTATTCAGTTGTGTGTACAAACTGTACCACCTACAGTCTGACAGCTAGAACAGTTACTAAATCTACTTTCATGCATTCATACGTCAAGTGATGTGACTAATAATATAGTAACATGTTATCAATGTTGACCGTAATAAAACATATTTATATTTTCTATAAGGCCCTTCCTGTGGATATTGGATTGTATGTAGCCCCTCCCCCTCAATGTTCAACATATGTATAGCACATGGCCTGGCGTATAGATACACAAGAGTATATAACTGCTACAAAGTGCTGGTTCGAGCCGTGACCTGGCTGTGAGTCACCGTCAGTAGGTCCACAGTGTACGTGTCTTCGTGCACGTCAATATGGCCGCCGCAGGGCCTAGTCATGACGCGTGACTCGGGTCAAGGTACAACATGTTGCTGTAAGACACACCGTCACACTCGGGATGGTAGCACCAGGGACCTACTGATCATTGCTTCACCTGGTACAATCACACTCAGGGGAGGAAGGAGGGGTAAGAGGTACCAACTGTTTATATTTGATAAAAGGTTCTTTCTACAAGAACCCTTCTGACGTCACTCAGTGGTCTTGGGGTAAAATGCTCGTCTCAGGAGCAGATGTTTGTGAGTTCACACCCAGCCGGGGTTGACGGATTTTTCTTGAGCGATAAAAATGTAGCACAACTTTCTTCGGGGGGGGGGGGGGACTTATTTGTTTCTTTTTCAGTGGTGGTTGTGAAAAAAACCCGGGAGGTGTTTGGTAATGCCTTTTCCTGTAGAATTGGGTA
>CABFVX010004945.1:37179-57398 GCA_902151425.1 Timema shepardi
GGGGGGGGGCGGATTCTCTAGAGTTCCATGGGGTGAGCTGAAGGCTCTGGTCTCAGTTGAGAAAGAGAGAATATAAACCACCTTGAAATTAATAACTGCCAATGTTGCAGTTGCGACAGTTTTGTAACACGTGCTCAAACACAGGTCGGAGGATTGGTAAACTGCTGAACTTGCTCGGAAATGTACACTACAACATGTCTGCTTTATACTTATGGAGATGTCTATCAGTAGGTTCCAGGTGCTAGCAACACTGGCGTGTTAGCAATCCGTAAGAGAACAAAGCCACTATCTATAAATCCCATTTACAATTTTCCGTCATTATTTCCTCCAGAAAGGCGCTATTTCCACATAGTGTCTCTAAACAGAGAGATAAAGAGAGTAATGATCTGTTAATAGAACAGGTGAGCTCCTCCTGTACACATCTGGTCTGGGAGACCACGACGCGGTCTCATCCAGGCCAGTGGCGTCACTAGACAGGAGATCCCTCCCTTGGACGCCGTCAGTTCTTGGGGCCATTTAATGTTGGGGAGGGGGGGGTCAGCTAGGGGCAGTATTTCAGTATGTATGTACTTTTTACAGGAATAAACCTTGTTTTCCAAAATAAGCCAAACATTGCTCCAGTAGATGTGTTTAGTTTAAAATCCCACACTTGGTAATATCCATGGTTGTTGGATATCTGCCAGGAGCTTTGTGCACCTATATAAGGACTTTTCCTTTAATTTAATTACAAAAAATCTGACCTTGAACGTGCGTTCTCCTCTGTCGCACCTTTAATACCCACAATGCAATAAGGTTTGGCTCTGTATCTAAGTGGTTAGGGACGCCAGAAACTTACTACCCGTCCGTGTTATCAGAACGTCGACAAGGTAGGATTCATAGGGAGTGTACTCACATTTTCGTGGAAGGAGAGTGAGGAATAATCTAGAATAAAACCACATCATACACCTGACCTGGTTTCGAACCTTGACCTATTCGTCTACGGCAAACCAGACATTATTTGATTGACATCTTTATCCACGCGCCCACCAGCGAGGGTATTTATCCTAATGCGGGTGAATTTATATAAGCTATACTCCTCATCCTTTAACTCTTTGATGTATAATTTGGGTTGAACGCACGAAAAAAAACGGGTGCTGGGGATGGGGTGTACGGGGTTCAAACTCTGGTTGGATGTACTAAGGCTGAATATTTCAATAGAACAAGAGAGTTTGTGTTCGAATCCTAGCTTTGGGTGTAAATTCCATCTGAAATCAGCTCCAGGATAATTCTTGATCCTTGGTGACCGCAACTGACAACTCCTAGTTCTGTAGTATTACCCAACTCAAAGCTCCTGGTTCTGAAGTATTACCCAGCTCATAGCTCCTAGTTCTGTAGTAATACCCAACTCAAAGCTCCTGGTTCTGAAGTATTACCCAACTCACAGCTCCTGGTTCTGTAGTATTACCCAACTCAAAGCTCCTGGTTCTGAAGTATTACCCAACTCATAGCTCCTGGTTCTGAAGTATTACCCAGCTCAAAGCTCCTGGTTCTGTAGTATTACCCAACTCAAAGCTCTTGGTTCTGAAGTATTACCCAACTCATAGCTCCTGGTTCTGAAGTATTACCCAACTCATAGCTCCTGGTTCTAAAGTATTACCCAACTCATAGCTCCTGGTTCTGTAGTATTACCCAACTCATAGCTCCTGGTTCTGAAGTATTACCCAGCTCATAGCTCCTGGTTCTAAAGTATTACCCAACTCATAGCTCCTGGTTCTGAAGTATTACCCAACTCATGGCTCCTGGTTTTGAAGTATTACCCAGCTCATAGCTCCTGGTTCTGAAGTATTACCCAACTCATAGCTCCTGGTTCTGAAGCATTACCCAACTCATAGCTCCTGGTCATGTAGTATTACCCAACTGACAACTCTTAGTTCTGTAGTATTACCCAACTCATAGCTCCTGGTTTTGAAGTATTACCCAACTCATAGCTCCTGGTTCTGAAGTATTACCCAACTCATAGCTCCTGGTTTTGAAGTATTACCCAACTCATAGCTCCTGGTTCTGAAGTATTACCCAACTCATAGCTCCTGGTTTTGAAGTATTACCCAGCTCAAAGTTCCTGGTCATGTAGTATTACCCAACTGACAACTCTTAGTTCTTTAGTATTACCCAACTCATAGCTCCTAGTTTTGTAGTGTACCCCAAATGACAACTCCTAGTTCTGTAGTGTACCCCAAATGACAACTCCTAGTTCTGTAGTATTACCCAGCTCAAAGTTCCTGGTCATGTAGTATTACCCAACTGACAACTCTTAGTTCTGTAGTATTACCCAGCTCATAGCTCCGAGTTTTGTAGTGTACCGCAAATGACAACTCCTAGTTCTGTAGTGTACCCCAACTAACAACCCTGACCCCCGGACCATGCAGCCACTCAGAGAGATACCGCCATTGTTCCATGACAATAAAACACTAATGAAAAGTACTAAGCACTAACAACTCTACATATTTGGGAGTGTAAACTGTTTGCGGCCACGACCTCGCCGTGTCAGACACGGTGACGTCACAGAATAAGTAACAAAACACCTTCAGACACCTCTACTGGTAGAACAAGGCTCTAGTCTGCCCATCGGCTTCTGTAAGAACAGTCGCGCATCGGAGGATCCTTTGTCTGCCCTGCAGGATCCTCGCGGGATTTTCGCATCCTTGGCACGGTTCTTGAGAGGTGTCATTGACCTCAACAGCACGGACGGATATTACAAGAGCATCAGGTGAGTGCCATCTCTTCTCTCTGTCACCTAACCCTGCACCTACTAGTGGGGCTAATAGCTAAATGCAGCATGCTCTGTGAGATAACACAACCTAACCCTTCACCTACTATAGATTGCCAGAGGACTAAAACTCACCTTGCTCACAGCAGAAATACTCCCACTGTTTTTATGGAGGCTGTATTTGATCAGAAAAAGAGTAGACGTGACTGGGTAAACAGCTTAGTATGCCGGTTAAACTTTCAAGGTGCCCGTTACAGAAATATAAACATGACGTAAACAGTTATCAATGTCACCCTAAACGAGCGAAAGTTTAAAGTATCAGAGAAATAGTTGCTTGAATTTAGATTTATATTGGTAGCAATGATTTTGTTAAACATTAAATTTATATTCAAGTGGATTGGATAGAAGTAGCTCAAGATAGAAATAGGGTGTAATGAGGTGGACTGGATAGAACTAGCTCAAGATAGGGATGAGTGATGTACTTTTGTACTTTCGAGTTCCTGATCCCACTAAGTAGATAAGTATAGGATATTTAGTGCTATTCACATAAATGTGCCGGTTTTTCAGTCTGAATGAAGCTATCATAAGTCGGGACACTGTCCAGAGCCTACATTCGGCTAATTACACTAATACCCGGATAGTATGCTTTACAGCAATTTGATTGAGATAGTGCTTGTGTAAACATAATCGGGTTGTGTTGTGATACAAATAATAATAAATTAAAACAAAAATCAGTCAATCAAAGAAGCCTATATTATTATTATTATTATTATTATTATTATTATTATTATTATTATTAGCACCGCGTCTTACTACCCATTCGGGTTATACGCACTTACGCTAATGTGTAATGGTAGGGTGATTGTGAGATGAAATGAAGGACCTACAGTTTAACGTAGAATCCGAACCACGGTGGAGGCCTGGCATTCCCCACATTCACAAGATTTCTTGTCAGAGGTGGAGGAAGGGTTTGGTAATCAGATATATTTATGCCGGGACTGGGGATTGAACCCCGGCAGCCAGCATAGAAGTCTGACACGTTACCCCTAGACCACCAGGTCACCCTAAGAAGCCTATACAAGATAGACTTGTACGTCTGTGTCCATCAAAAGATAAGTTGAATAAAATGGTAATTATATTTGATTGAATTAGATAATTTAAAATAATCTTATCCCATGTTTACATCTAACTGTATAAATAACTGTTGCTGTGAAGATAGCAATGAATGACACCAAATCTATGTTAACAGGCTTTCAATCATAGCAACCAAAGTCCTATTTATAAATTCAATATGTGATTAATTGTTTGAGCTAACGGCATGTATGACGCACGTGTCTAATGTATAAATGTGATGATCAGTCATTATTTAAAATAGGTCAAGCCTCGATATTTCCTAGGTCCATATAGCTCAAGTAATGGACGATACGAGCAGCAAATTATAACTGAGAAGGAAATGACGTGGGAACCGGACAGTCCTGGTAACACAACGTCTTATTGGCTGTGAAAATGTCGATAAAAAGGAAACTTAACAATGAATCTATAAGAAACTACGTAGCTATAAAATTAGAGCAATTTCGAAAGAAAAAAAAATATTATAGTTATTATTTTCAAATAGTATTAGATTTCTAAATTTGGTTTTATGGTATAATGGTCAGAGTTCCTGATAGGAGATTCTGGTGTCCTTGATTCAATCCCCGGCGTTTCCAGGTTTTTTTTGGAAGCAGTGGTTCTGGGACGGGTCAAATTCAGCCTCGTGGGGACAAATGAGGAGCTATTTGAATAGAGAAGTAGCAGCTCCAGTCTAGAAAACTAAGATTCACGGCCGGAGAAAGATTAGTTGTGCTGACCACATGACACCATTTATACGCACATATCGGTATAGCTCGTTTGCGGGCTCACGTCTTGGGGTCTGCTGACCTGGTGGTCTAGGGGTAAGGTGTCGAACTTCTGTGCTGGGGGTCCGGGGTTCAATTGGGTAGTAACACGCGATGCTAATAGTAATAATAATAATAATAATAATAATAAATATAATAATATTAAATTAAACACACTTGTAATTAGTTTTAGTGCTCTGATAATCGTTTTAATGTAACGCCAATTAAACTAAGGTTTGACCTAATGGATATCGCCAAGAAAGTTAATTTAGAGGAAATGCACCCGCATTATCGTGGATAGGATAAACACAGTGATTAGGACACCTAGCTGAGATTGGAAATCCGATCTCTCTGTAAACGGTGATCAAGTGTGATTCTGACGCCTCAGACGACGTGGCCACGGGTGCTAGTACGAGCGTTAAATAGTTAATGACTGCCATTAATAATCTAATGATTAGGACACGTGAGCTTAGGAGTTGATAACTTTATCGCAAGGCACCTCAGGCAATACGTGCACGGGCTTCCATTAAGGGGGCAATACCCATTTCCTTCCTTGAGAAAATTAGCGTAGAAATTAAAATAAATATTTTATTTAATTAGCGTAGCAATTAAAATAAATATTTAATTTAGTAAAATAACTTTGTTAGACGTTATTTTAGTTGAAGTCTCCACTCTTGCAATAAACTGGACTGACGAAGACTGAGATATCGGGGGTGGGATGCGAGGCTAACAAAATAAATGACAAAAAAACACTCAGTCAAAGATTAGTCTTGTCGAGATGCTTATTAAGGGGGGGATGAGGGATTCGGAGCTCACCGCAAGTGCGACAGCTCCTCTAGTGTTTGCCGCCAACAGATGGAGGGAGGGGGGGAGGCAGCTCATGTAACGTCAATTAGGAGTTCCCTGTGTATGGTTGTGAGCCAGTCGCTAAATAGCCCGTCCTCTTCCTGACGTCACAGACATGACTACTGGTCTCCGAGAGCTGTGGGTAGTTGTCAGACAGTAGGAAAACAACAGTACCACCTAGTGTCCTAGTACAGAGCCAGGTACAACAACAGTACCACTCAGTGTCCTGGTACAGAACTAGCTAGCAACAGTACCACCTAGTGTCCTGGTACACAGCCAGGTACAACAGTATCACTCAGTGTCCTGGTACAGAACTAGCTAACAACAGTACCACTCAGTGTCCTGGTACAGATCCAGGTACAACAGTACCACTCAGTGTCCTGGTACAGAACTAGCTAACAACAGTACCACCTAGTGTCCTGGTACACAGCCAGGTACAACAGTAAAACTAGCTAACAACAGTACCACTCAGTGTCCTGGTACAGATCCAGGTACAACAGTACCACTCAGTGTCCTGGTACAGAACTAGCTAGCAACAGTACCACCTAGTGTCCTGGTTCACAGCCAGGTACAACAGTATCACTCAGTGTCCTGGTACAGAACTAGCTAACAACAGTACCACTCAGTGTCCTGGTACATAACTAGATAACAACAGTACCACTCAGTGTACTGGTACATAACTAGATAACAACAGTACCACCTAGTGTCCTGGTACAGAGCCAGGTACAACAGTAACACTCAGTGTCCTGGTACAGAACTAGATAACAACAGTGCCACCTAGTGTCCTGGTACAGAGCCAGGTACAACAGTACCACTCAGTGTCCTGGTACAGAACTAGATAACAACAGTACCACTCAGTGTCCTGGTACATAACTAGCTAACAACAGTACCACTCAGTGTCCCGGTACAGAACTAGCTAACAACAATACCACCTAGTGTCCTGGTACACAGCCAGGTACAACAGTACCACTCAGTGTCCTGGTACAGAACTAGATAACAACAGTACCACCTAGTGTCCTGGTACATAACTAGATAACAACAGTACCACCTAGTGTCCTGGTACAAAGCCAGGTAACAACAGTACCACCTAGCGTCCTGCTACAGAGCCAGGTACAACAGATCCACTTGAATCCTGCTATAAAGCCAGGTAACAACAGTACCACCTAGTGCCCTGGTACAGAGCCAGGTAACAACAGTACCACTTGTATCCTGGTACAAAGCCAGGTAACAACAGTACCACCTAGCGTCCTGGTACAGAGCCAGGTAACAACAGTACCACTCGTCCTAGTAGATCACTAGGTAACAACAGTACCACCTAGTGTCCTGGTACAAAGCCAGGTAACAACAGTACCACCTAGCGTCCTGCTACAGAGCCAGGTACAACAGATCCACTTGTATCCTGCTATAAAGCCAGGTAACAACAGCACCACCTAGTGTCCTGGTGCAGAGCCAGGTAACAACAGTACCACTTGTATCCTGGTACAAAGCCAGGTAACAACAGTACCACTCGTCCTAGTAGATCACTAGGTAACAACAGTACTACCTAGTGTCCTGGTACAGAGCCATGTAACAACAGTACCACCTAGCGTTCTGGTACAGAGCCAGGTACAACAGTACCACTCATCCTGATAGAGAACTAGGTAACAACAGTAATTGTATCCTGCTATAAAGCCAGGTAACAACAGTACCACCTAGTGTCCTGGTACAGAGCCAGGTACAACAGTACCACTCATCCTGGTAGAGAGCTAGGTAACAACAGTACCACTTGTATCCTGCTATAAAGCCAGGTAACAACAGTACCACTCATCCTGGTAGAGAACTAGATAACAACAGTACCACTTGTATCCTGCTATAAAGCCAGGTAACAACAGTACCACCTAGTGTCCTGGTACAGAGCCAGGTAACAACAGTACCACCTAGCGTTCTGGTACAGAGCCAGGTACAACAGTACCACTCATCCTGATAGAGAACTAGGTAACAACAGTACCACTTGTATCCTGCTATAAAGCCAGGTAACAACAGTACCACCTAGTGTCCTGGTACATCATCTTATCAGTTATCACGCGCCTTATTCACACAAATAGATCAAGGTTAAAGAGCTGCGTCCTCCTTATTTACTGTTTAATTTTACTCTCTACTCTAGAGAATACTAGTGCATTTATTTTAAAAATTCCTCTTCATACACTTGATAATGACCGCTGGTAGACAATTCTGGCTCTGGTACCTCCAAAATGGTCGAGAGTGATGAGGCTTCATATTTCTGAATACAACCGAACCGTCTTTGGTTTGAATCCCTGTTGGATCGAAATGTAGTCTTCATTTAGGGCCTAAGCTAGTGGTGTACAACATGTTGTGTGGTACCTGGCACTAATCCTTTACTTTGCTAGTCACATTATAAATCAATAATAATAATAAAGTACGTACCGCGCGTCTTACCACCCATCCGGGCCACTTACATATTTACACTGATGGTAGAGGGATGAGGATGGCATAACTTGTAGGAAAGGTACCCTCATTTACGTTAAAGGATAATTGAGAAATATTTAGGAAAAACAATTAAGTTCCAGTACATGCTACTGTGACTCCAACCCCGACCTCCTCATCACGAGCGAACCAGAGAAGATGATAATGACGCCTTAATCCGCTTGTTTATCGATTGACAGAACCTCCTCACACCAAAGTGACTCCCTCCCTCCCTTCTTCTGTCATATCCTCCTGTTCTTTGTTCTAAAGCTTCGCCGGGATTACTTCACATTCACACTGACATGGCTGTTTCGAAACAGCTGCAATATAAATCTGCAACAGTGTCATGGCGGTAGAAACAGTTGAGGACATTATACTTTGGACCGCACGCGTGATACAGCCGTAATATGTTCGCGATAGAGTAGAACTGTTCTCTGAAGGATGTGAAAAAGGTCGCACATGATCAACAATGTTGTCGACACGATTATTTATATATTAGACAGTTTACCTAAAAAAAAAAGGTTGGTGACTATATTATTTAAACCATGTAAAGACAATAATATTAATAACATATGATCTGATGTTTGTAATCACAAAGTTCTAACCTAGTGGCCACTTGTTTATCGTCAATGTTTTCTAGAACTACTGAGTAACACTAACATATTTCATTGTGATGCCGCCTCTAGAGATACCAGTGATATTGTTACATTTTTTATATACATGACGAAGTGTTTTTTTATGTAGGAATAAAATAGTAGTTGGGTCAATTAAAATGTGTAATAAGTTTTATTTGTTCCTAAGTGCGTTTTTGGGTCAAAATTGAATCATATTTTTAGATTGTTTCAAAGTTTTATACGCAAAAAAGTTTCTGTTGTGTCATGATGTAATAATAACAATTATTTGATTGGGTCATAGTTTATTTAGGGTTTTAAAATCACATTTAGAGACGAGGGGCGGTAACGATTTGAATATAAGCTTATCCAATTACTGAGTTAATCCAATAATAGTTTGATATTTGAACCAAAATGGCGTCCACGACATACCTGGCTTATTATCTTGTTCCCCCCTCCCCCTAAGGTCAGAAGCCATTGGAGTGGTTCCTTATACCCGTATCACACGACACTAGCTCGTACTTGAAATCCAGTGCACTAGCTAGCACGTCATCATCTAGCGTCGCGTGAATCAGAAAAAGTATACTGGTTCTGCCACTTGGTACTGGCTAACATACTAGCTGTGAGGATAGAATAGGCGCTATTTTCGTAATAGTTCCGACACTAGTCTGTGTAATTCGACCAATCAATGCGCGCTGAGATTGTTGTGTAGAGAAATGGTAGAAATGGCGCCAATATGGTCATCGAATGTGATTTTGTTGTTAGCAGAAAATTATTCTAAACATATTTGTTTATATAATGCCAAATTGCCTCGATATGACAATTATTTAATATATATTTAATTAAAAATAAATAATCTAAAAACGACAAACTATGTTCCAGACCCCATTTTAATCTAAATAAACTTGATAGCATGCCAGTCTTGGGTGGTTTTAAAAATATAAAGTGTGCGTAGGCCTAAAAAAGAACATTCGTGTATCAAGGATATTGTACTTGGACACCCATGGGCTTAGGAGCCTCTGACCACATCGTAAATAAATGAATACAAATTTAGGGAGATACTAAACGTTTGTGTCACCCCGAATTTATCCTACCTAACCGAGTGTATCTTTTTAGCATACCGTGACCATTATTTCGTATTTCCAGCCAGTCCTGTGTCCATATTATTTTCTTAGGCCCCCTCTCATAATTTTCAATATCTTTATTAGTAATTGATACAGCTGCTGCACCCAAAATTAATCTCTGACGTTCCATAAATATTTGCATTAGAACCTAGTACCAAACTATCAGCGTGTGAATACTCTAGTCCCGTTTCCATTGTATTAGCTAGTATACAGAGATCTAGTCGCTAGCTAGCACACTTGATTTCTAGTACAAGCAAGGGTCATGTGATAGTAGCTTTAGTACAGCAAACTAGTCCAATCACCGAGGGAAGGAAAGAGGAAGGTAATATTTGAACTAAAATGGAGTCCACGACAGATCTGGCTTATTCTATTGTCTATCCCCCCTCCCCCCACCCCAAAATTGATTTCTATAATATACAGTAGACCTGTGACTTCTTTGGTGCTGACTGACAGCTGACGGCTTTGAAAAGCTACCAGACCAAATTATGTATTCATACGCCGAGCCATATGATCTGCAAAAACATGTGTTTAGCAGCTGTCACTTCTGACAATTAAAATTTAGGTATTTACCTAAATGTTGATTGTCAGAAGTCAGCTGTGAGCTGTCAGTCAGCACCAAAGAAGCCTTGGAGTTACTGTAACTGAATGGACATATGTGGCTGAAATTTTCGAGCTGTCGTCTGATTATTATTTTGTAAGAGAGAAAAAACTTTCGGGTATTTATTTCTCTATTACACCCAAACAAGGCAATGTGGCATTTTGACATCGTTCATTAAATTGATTGAATATATAGGATACAACAATGTGTGATTAGTTAAATTAAATTAATGTTTTAGTAAAAGTTTTGAAGAGCATAACAAAGTTCGAAACTGTTGAGTTTTTTCTTTAAATAAGTTGGTGTATGCTAATATATACGATGATTTTTGAAGGAAGCTCGTTTAGAAGGCTTAAAAGCCCGTTGACACGGTATTAGTTGACTAATGCAAGTACACTAATTTGGCTGCGCCCGCACAGCTTGCATCGTGTAAACAGACAAGCAAGCTACTAACAAGCGAGTCTACTTGCAAGTGAAAAAGTTGGTCATCTTCCAACTTTACTAATGCAAGTAGAAAATTCAAAATTGTGGCAACTAAAGAATTGGTTGTGCGGGGGACACTTATTTGTGGAATGTTATGAAAAGAATGAGTTAACCTGCAATTTTAAGCACCTAATTTATAAATATAAAAATAAGATATTGTAAAGTTATATCAGGTGTACATATTATCTAGAAGTTTCCCAAATAAAATTTTAGGCTTACTTAAATATTACAAATGTGCCTTGTGAGAGATATTATTTAATATCGGTAAATAAATGTTATTAATAATTTTATCAAACTATTATTTCCTACCAATCAATGTGGTATGTGTAATTTTTTTTGTATAAAATCACAAAATATAATACAACATTGTAGTACCGTGATTAGTTCAGGCAACATAATATTCGCGTTATCGGCAAGTAAGGTATGAATAGCCGGCGGTTTTCACGCGAAATCTTCGGTGCGTTTTCCAATCTCCGTATTTGACATTTTAACCAATCTTTATAAGTTTCAATTAACAATGTTCAGCCCACACACTTCAAACACTTTGTATTAATGCTTTGTAAACTTGAGTAGATATATAACATAATATTATTATCGCATAGCGAACCAGATTGATTATATCTAAACCAATCTATATATTAATGAATTATTATTTTTAAGGAATATTTTAGGCTTAGCAAGCTAGCATTTAACAAAATATTATGTTATTAGTATAGCAAAATTTAAAACACGGTTTGAAAAAACTTCATTAGGCCTATTTAAAAAATGACCAACCAAGGTTTGTATTGAGATTAATAGACCTTATTTGAGTTTAATTTTATTTATCATGTATGCTAAGTGGGTTAACAAATCAAGAAAAATATTATAATAATTATTTGATCTCAACTGAAATACATTTTAAATTATTAAGGAATTAAGAAATATGAGACATACTATTAAATAACTTTTTTTATGTTATTTATATAAAACAATTTTTTTAAACAGGTCAACTAATTATGATATATTGCGTTTACTGAAAAATTGTAATTTATTTGGCCACCAATTCTTATTCTATATTCACCCTTTTTAGATCCCAACACATAAGCGTAATTAATATAAACGTATAAATAACCCGAGCGAGAAATGAGACGCAGTGATAAAAAAAAATTGCACCAATAGAGAGATCAGTTAGCACAACTTCATTTTCAGCCATGTTTTTAGAAGCGGTACTAATTCAAGTGAAAAATGCGTGTAAACACAACTAGCATGTTAGTAAGCTAATACTAGTAAACTAGCATTAGTCCACTAACAACGTGTCAACGGGCCTTTATCTCGTATCAGAATCCTACCCGTCTTTAGGTAGGATAAAAAAACCTTCCAGTAGAGAATTTCTACTCCCGTTCTAAATGGCCATTTATCCTACCAAAACACTAATATATGAAGTATTCGAATACGAAATAAAGCCTTACATATTGGGATTCTTACTAAAATTAGGGCTTAGTAGATACCGTACCTCCTACAAGCCTATCACCTAAATTATCGTTAGAAAGTAAGACTTATACACAAAGTAAGTCATTCAAACAAATGTAATACAGTTTTTAGCTGACTTGTTACATTATAGTTATCGAACTTTCAACATAATGTTTCTGAAAGCAATATACAACAAAACATACTTAAGAAAACGGTAATATAATTATATTTTCTAAAAGCCTATAATCTAAGTGATCGTTTGAACGTATGGCAACTACACAAAGTTTGTCATTCAAACAAATGCGATCAAGTTTTAATACACCTTAGTCATTAGATTTATCGAACTTTCAATATAATATGGTTTCTGAAACTAATATACAATCTAAAATCCAACTTTAAATATAAGAGGAGTCTTGGTAGACGGTAAACAACATGGTTGAAAGCTACATATTTAAATATATTAAAGATTGTATTCGTATTTGTACACTATTATCTATGAAACTGAATTGTATATCCATTAATGTAAATGTTTCTTCAGAAAAGTGTGGTATAATACTTAATTATTTTCAAACAATAACACTTTTATTAATCAGAGACATGTTTCCACATAAGAACATTGAAATAAGCCGTTAAATCTTTACCCCCACAATGAAGCGGACGATAAACTCGAGCGTCACGTTTCGGACCTTGGCAATGCGTATATCTATGTCCTTCTAGCATAATATAGAGATCACTGATCCCCCCAGGTCAGAAGCCATTGAAATAGTTTCTCAATACAACAAAACAGTCCAGTCACTGAGTGAAGGCAAGAAGAGGGTAATATTCAAATCAAAATGGCGTCTACGACATATCTGGCTTAGTCTCTTGTCTATCCCCCACAGGTCAGAAGCCATTTAAGCAGTTCCTTAGTACAACCAACTAGTCCATTCATTGAGTGAGGGCAAGAAGAAGGTAATATTCGAACCAAAATGGTGTCCACGACAGATCTGACTTATTCTCTTGTGTGTTCCTGGATCCTCATGTCCATCCTTCAAGTGACGACCCGTGCATATATAATTGGTGAGTAGGAGAGAGAGAATAACGTATACACGAATATCTCTCTTTATTTCTGACCAGGGTCTCGACTCAAAGGGACCACGCACTACGTTAGGGAAAAAAAAAACTTTGAACCTATTTATTGGGATTTTAACCATTAGATTATAGCACAAATGGCTTTTGAAAGCACGCCATAAGCTGTCCAGTTTGTGTTCCTCTATATGTTTGACCCCTCCCCAAATAACTCACCCCTGTGACCTCCTTCAGTGTCCCCAGACAGCGTGTGTACCCCCAAGGGCAAGGAGCCCAGCCACATGACTCTCCTGAGATTACACCACTCCGGTTCCACCAGTGCCGCCTTGCTTGACCTTGAGGCTGGACCCGAGGCCCTGGAGTGTGCGCTACTCGTTGTGGGTCCGCCACGGTTTCTCGTGTCGCTGCAGGTAACCGGTCGAGCTGCTGGGACCAGCTACAGTGGCGCTCAAAGAGGAGAGAATTGCTCACTCACAGTGGTCAGTACCTTTCTATACCGTACCTCATTCATTTCTATGATTAGTTATAAAGCGAGGGCAAATTAAATAAACTTGAATAGGTACACTTTTTTTAAAAAGATTTGATCAATCTTTTAAAAAAACAATTGTGCTATCAATTAGGTGAGAAAATATATAAAAGGATTCACTTGAATGAGCTATGAGAACTAATGTCACTTCTTGTTTACATTAACATGCCATTTTTGTTGATCCAAGACTCGAACCCCGATTTGGAACACATTTTTATCAACGAAATTCCAAGCTGGTCATAGATTCCCCAAATGAAATGTGTGTCTGAAGATACGTCGATGCACCCTTCTCGTCACTGTTAGGACTAGACCTATAATTAAGTAACGATATAGTGAACCTTTTCTGACAGTTACAGAAAAAACTAGGACGACTTTAATGTATTCATACGCCAACAGGTAGAAGTTAAAAGTTAACCTTGATATGGATGTATCTCTGAGTGCGCCAATCAGGCAGAGTATGTGATGTAAGTGTGAATTATTTGATTACTTGAGCTATTATTGAATCACAGCCACCAGCGACTTGGCGTGGGCCTTATGCTGCCCCTCACACGTCCATCACATACTATTCCTTAAACTAGGAGTGAGGGATGACCCTGAACATGGTAATAATCCTGAATAATCTCAATATCAGAGCATTGGTCCTGGGTTAGATTCCTATGTCTGGAGTGTCATTATTCTGAAATCTGGAGCTGTGGTAAGTCTTCACATATTCGTCAGTTGCCAACCCTAGAGTGAGTTACCATATTTGACTGCCATAGCTCTAATTAAGGACCCCTACATGCCCAGTTGCAGTTCTTATGGTCTATTAAAGGTGCTTCTACACGCTCAGTTGTCCCCGTAGACTTGCCTGCGCCAACTAGGACTGTGCTGCTCAGACCTAGCATGTAGTGGGCCGCACAGTCTCCTTGTAGCTCTCACGGCTGAAATGTCAGACTTGAACGAAGAAAAGTTTTATTTGTTTTAAACATGTTAGTTTGTAAAATAATAAAAATAAACATCATAAAAAGATTAGAGTTAAAAGAAGTAGCTGGTGTGGTCCGTCTTTACTAAAAAAGAGACCTTTATCAGCACTTCGGTTAATTAAATGAAAGAGATCTTAGCCGAATGATTGGAGAAACAATCTTCTGATGGAAGAAGATACTTACGTTGAATTACTATCATTAGTGACTCCACTGTTATAAGCACCCATAGTTTTAAACTGAATACGAATAACGAAACGAATAAAACTTTATTTTTCCAATCTAATCGTTCCAGATGACTGTGGGCAAGAAGAGGCCGTGGAATATGGACCTCTGCGACCGTAGAGCTGCTTCCAAATCCATGGTGATGTCGAGCGAACCTGCCACCTTCAAATGGTCTGTCCCTGCGGTTACGTCATCGAGCCAGCTGAGGGCGAGCCACATTGTCATCACGGTGGTCGGCAGAGGTAGCTATCTTGTTTGCAACTATTTTATGCACGGATTGGAGAGTGAACTTTCCAGGCTGTCATGCTTCACTCTGATGAGTGCTGTGTGCGGTCAGAATATAGAGAACTCTGATAGACATTGTAGTTGCGTCATGCCACACCAGAGGTCAGGTCACTCCCTCGTCTGGTCCCTTTTTTAATGGCGTTAGAAGTTCTTCACTTCAACAGAACTCAAGTGTTCGATGAGATGCCAACATAACTGCCTAATATTATTGCTGGAATGTCAAGGATTTATCTGCGGGAGAGGTCCAATGGCTACCCGATGATTGGAGGGACACGTGCAGGCTAGCATAGGTCTCCTCACACACAAGTTAACACATCACATGGTTTAGAAACGGGTGGTTCACTACAAAGTGTAATATTACGTTCAGCCCAACCCATACGACATGTGTGTTTGGGCCAACTTAGGTCTTTCGGCTTCTGCCTTACCCAGACCTGCTTGATAGGAGCGTCTAGATCGCTTGCGAGTGATGTTGCTTGACGAGTTTAGGGTTTCCCTAGCAGCTCCTTGTTCTCGTGGTACGAGGGCGGGGGTGGGAGGACAGATATTGATAGGGAGGGGAACTTAGGAGAATAATCTGTGGGAGAAATTACACAGGGATTGGTACATTTACCTTTGGGAGGTGTGTGGTCATTTTATTAATAGTTTATGTGTGATTGAGTCTTAGTAGTAGGTTTGGCATATCAAAGTATGATGGTTGTGAACTGTCTGCGGTGTAACCAAGAGCTTTACGACCTTATCCTGACATGGGTCAGCCACGTCTGACGTCAGTTGGATGAAGAACCCTACAGGATACCAGCAGGGTTGTGTAATGCGGGCCAGCTATTTCCTCTGATCCAACCCGGGAACGTGCGAGGAAGGCCTCTCTTCATGCTTAGCATCGCACTAGTCTTCGTCTAAATGATATATCAAGCCAGGATTAAAAGGATGAATTTTAAGGAAGAATATCTTCATTTGCCTGGATAAGAGTTGGGAAATTTCTATATTTTAGGTGAAAAAATGAACAGTAAAATGTGTTGATATTGGTCTCTCAGAGTCAGGAGTGCTAACAGCTATATTCAACTGGTAATAGCTGGTCTTGCAGTCTATGCTGATGAGTACCTACCAGAGCGTTACATTCACTCAATAACAGCCTCAAGTACCGCGTCTTACTACCCGTTTGGATTATACGCTTATGTGCGTATTACACTAATGGTTTTAGGGATGAAGAAGGTTATATTTATAGGAAGAGTACCCAAATTCACATGGAGATAGATTGGAAAACCATTTAGGGAAAAACCAATCTCAGTGGACCCGACCGAGATTCGAACTTTGATCTCCCCGTCATTGGCAGTCTAGTCTAATACGGGAGTAACACCTTAGACCATGCGTCCACCAAAACAGGTAGCCTTTATATTACCTGGCTTTCTTCCACTATGCTGTAACTTAAGGTAGGGCCATAGTCATGGTAAGACTGCTAGCTTTCAGAAGAAACGGAGGGTATTTTAATTTGCAATGTATTGTCGCGGCTTGTTGCCAGGGGAAGTAGAGCATGTGTAAACTGTTGAGACAACAACCACCTCTACATGTTGTAGTCCTATCCTAGTATACCGGTGCTTTGCCCTCAGGCTCGGGGTGGTGCGGTGCCGCTTCAAAGTTCCCCTGCGTCGTGGCGATGAACGGCAAGTACTCGCTCATGTGCGTGTCCAGTGACCTGGTGTGTGACGGTCACGTCAACTGCCCCATGACGGGGTCTGACGAGGACCCACAGGTGTGTGGTCTGGGGCTGGACTCCGCCCCTCAGCATCCCCTGCCAGCCAGGACTACACCTGCTACACTCCCCGGGGACACAGACTACGATATCGAGAGCAGCGGTCCAGGTACGTACACTGGGGGGAGGAGGGGGGCTGTTACCGGTCCAACTGCACTTGGAGGGACTGTACCAGTAAACTAACCTCGCAATTCTTTTAACTAACCACACACACGATAAAGTAGGGAGGGGATATTGTGTTCACTGGTTTTAAAATAGAATGGAAGGAAACCGTTTACTAGTACAGTATCGTCAGGAGGAACTCGCCCTGGTAACAACTCACGTGTCGCTTCAGAAGTTGACGTCAGTCCCGATAAATTAAGATAACAATATTACAGGTTTAAAATGTACGAAGCATTCTATTCATTTCCTTGCAAATTATACTCAGTAAAATTCTTTATTCTCCGCACCTAACCTTGAACACAGGTCACTCTGCCTCAGAGTAGGTGCGGTGCGACTGCGTCTGTACAAACCATTCCCCGCACGACTTGGTAATGTTACATTTTGTTTCTCACTAGCGAGCTATGTAAATACTAAACCAAGCACCTACCTGTTCGATACGATCATCAGACGTAAGGTCCGTAAGATCCAGAATAACAGAATGAAAGTCCGTAAGTCCGTGGAGGTTGGATCAACCTGGATCTTCTTTCCTCACAGACAACCAATAGCTGGGAAACACTTTTAAAAACATTAACTTCAAAACCCATAGATGGAAAATACTATAAACATCTACCACCACCCAAGGGCGTAGAAAGACAATATTTCTAGAGGGGTCCACTGGAAAATGTTACTATAACTTTGGCAGATAAAAGTTTGTGTATATATATGAACCCCTTAGGGGGCTCCATAAAATTCAAGGGGGGTTCAAATCACCCAACACCCTCTTTCTATGGCCTTGATAGTAATCTACTCTTGAGTGAATTTTCTCCCAAAAATATAGGTACACAGTAAAACAGTATTTTGAAAGAAAAAAAAACTTTTTTAAAAATCAATTCGATAATATCCCTTATTTTAGGGGCTAAAAGTAAACATAAAAAAGATTCAACGTAATACCATAATAACACCTAAATATCAAGTTTGAAAGGAACCCATCAAACCATTTCTATTGTGGCCCCAGGGACAGGCAGACAAAGCGAGAAACACATTTAATGTCAATATTCATCGTAATCTAAAGGTCGGATTGTTTCATGATTACAACTCCTCTTTAGAGGGATGAGAAAATAAAAATATATATAGTCAAAATAATCAAACGTTTTGTAAACAATAATATTTTATTAAAAATGTTATATTCTAAATTACAAATAAACATATACAATATTGTTTATATTAGCGGCATTTACAGTATTACTACCCACACCAGAGAGCACATAGTCAAGATCATTTAGTCTGGTTTGCTGGTGAAGTCAAAGTTTGAATCCTGGTCGAGTATACTTAAGGTCGTTTTTCCTAAAGGGTTTCCTAATCTTCCCTCACGCAAACGCAGCTACATTTCATCTACATTCTACCTCTATCATTCCTACAACAATAGCCTGATTAGTACTCATACGTATGCCCTTATTGATAGTGGAACGTGGGGAAATAAAGAAATAAAAAAAATATCACCTCTCTTGGTGTCTGGCAAGAAATAGTACCCGCTGGTGGTTCTTTACTAACCGGGTATACAGAGTTTTTTTTTAAGATTTGACATATTTTTATATAACTAATATTAATTTGTAACAGGCCATTGATTCCCTTCTAACATAGCTTTACACAACCTTGTGTTAACTAACAATGCTGTTAACATTTTATGAATGATTTCTAACTTATTATAATTACAAAATAATGTTTTGGGTAAGTAGATGTGTTGAAAGAATGGTGGGGGAAGGGTAGTAAATCCTACATAAACTGATAATTTCACATCTTACAGTTGTTTTATTTTAGCTGCTCTTTCCTCTTGTTAATAATAATAATAATAATAATAATAATAATAATAATAATAATATTTAGCACCGCGTCTTACTACCCGTTCGGGTTATACGCTTAAAGTACTAATTACTTTAATGGATTAGGGATTGGTAAGGTTGCATTAGAGGAAGTGAACCCGCATTTACGTGGAGGGAGAGTGGAAAACCATTTAGGAAAAACCACCCCAGTTCACCCGACCGAGATTCGAACCTCGATCTCCCCGTCCGTCCTCAGCAGTCGAGCTCAACACGCTTTCCTCTTGTTGATTCCTCAAGCAGTGGCGGAGCGTGATGATAATTTTTGGGTAAGCACTCATAAAGGGGCACACTTAACAATATAGAAAATGGGATTTTTATGAAGTTATATAATACAGTACCGGCAGACTACTACTACTAATACTACTACTACTACTACTACTACTACTAATAATAATAATAATATCATTTATTTATTTTTGTTATACCGTCTATCAAATATATAATTTTTGTCTTGTTATTTTTCCTTTTAAATGCACTTTTTGTTCAGTAGGCAAAACCTCAGTAGAATCAACTGAATCGAAAGAGTCATTGTTGATGTCTACAGCGTCTCACTTTTTTTATACGGTACATGCACTAAATCCTAAGATATTAATGATACATTATAATACGAAATGTAAAACAACTCAATAAAATATTAAAATTCAAGCCACAATCACAAAACTAGACTAATCTACACTGAAATGAACCTTTGAAACACACTAAATATGTTCAGAATGTAACACTCATCTTAGCTTGTCAAAATGAACTGACACAATCGATTCGCTTGTTAAAATTTCACTACGATTTAAAAAATGACAATTCAAGTGTCAATTGTACATATATTATATTATGTAAAAGAATGCTTTCTCTCCTTTTTCAAAACCTTTTGGGATAGCTGAGTTTATCCTGCCTACCCTGGCGCCTCGCTACTGTCCTCAAGTAAGATCTTACACCTGTGATAGCAAAATATGTTGTTTGTCTCCTTTTCTTGGACTACATTTACTCGGTTCACTCCAAGAAACGTCCTTCGTTTTTCAATAAAAGATGAATGTAGGGAAGTAAAGGCATTTGAAATGTCGATAGAGATACTTTTACAACAGGAAGTTTTACAAGGTACATCTTGAAGGTAAATTTTAAGATATTAACCAACTAGTATTTTGTTGATGATATATACAAATAAAACTATAGTAAAAGTTAAAAGTATTACCGTAAGTTTTT
>CABFVX010004946.1:7750-34170 GCA_902151425.1 Timema shepardi
TTTTTTTTTTTTCAAATAAATCAAAAAGTAAATTTCCTGATTGGCTTGAAGACCATGCTTGTCAAACAGGTACTGAGTATTGTCAAGCTGTACTCCCCACCATGGAACAGACACGAGAAACATTCAAAGCTCCCCATGTTCTAGCCGTCCAGCATGAACGGAAGCCCATTACCGAGAAGAGAGAGTTGGCCAACATGGGCACGGCGATGGACGCCAATGCCTCATTTACAACTAATCCTGCCTTCAAGATATTCATCAGGAAGGATTTGGCATTGGACTCAAAATCTCCGTCCTCTTTAAGTCTTTCAGATCTTGGGCTGATGAATCCCAATGCCTTAAGCAAAAGTGCAGGTTAGCATGGACTTTGCATTAAAAGCTTAGCATGTTGGGGCATCAAATTGGGATTCTTAACTATCCAATGATTAATATAATTATTATTACTGCAAGAATTGTAGAAATAATCATATTAATAATTGCATGTTAGGAGTGGTAGAATGGGTTGGGCTTGCTTAAAATTACCTGTGTTTGGTTTATTTTGGTGCTATTTGATTTGGAATGCTTTTTATCCTAATAAAGATGATTGAAACACGCTCTTACTGATAAAATATTTTATTTCAACAATCTTTTAGATTTTAACTGACCTGCTTGAAATAAATGTTAAAAGATGGCTACTGCATGTATTAAGTTTTATTAAACTGTGATGAACTGCAAACTTCTGGCAGGGCCTGGACTTGGTAATGTTGAAAACAAATACTGTATCTACATTTGATGAAAATAATATTCTATGTTTGATTGAAAGTCTTGGGTAACAAACACCAAATATTGCTAAATGAAAAGATATTAATTTATTTGAATATTTAAGAACAAATTGAATAGCTAGGATTAACCCTATCGCTAATTTTAACACTTGGTAATGGAGTTTATATTTTTAGGAGACACATTTTGAATGTTTAGAAGGAACATATAACTAATAACACTGTAATATTTATTTTTATGATTTTGCTTTGCAATATTCAATAGAGCAACTATGTATAATTTATTAAATAGATTCTATATAGTATTTTAATATATATATTGATTTAACTGTTTGTATTTACTTTCTATGGTTCCTGCTACAATTATTGTGTGAGTAAGGTGAAGTTTTGAGTAGATGAAGTGTGTATATTATTGTTTTTATGCGATTTTGATCACAAAACACCTACCTAGAAAATTTTGATTTAAATTCTACTTTTAAAACAAATGATTAATCGACATATTAATCACCCATTACGGTTAATAATTGCTGATGCACTGATAATCGTCCAATAACGATTCATTGGTATACCCCTAGTTTATAGTTCCTGTTTGACATTTATATATAGTTGATTCAAACACTTGAGATATAACTCATACACATTGTAAATGCAATTAATAAAATAATGATAGATAGTTATAATGAACACCACTTATAATTTAATTTTGTAGTGTAACAGCTTATATTGTTAAAGTTTGATATTGAAAAACAATATTTATAACCAAAATATTTCTTAATGAAGGCTTTTTTTGGGGGGTGAAGTGCGGCTTCTTTTTTTAGAAGGATTTTACGATATTATTATGCAACAAGTTACAAGTAACGAAACAATTGAATGGTGTAGCACTTACCATCCGCCACATTTGGACTCATACTTCCACGCACCAGACGGCACCTCCACCCGCACCTACAAATATACTGACACGAGGTTTGAGTCAACGTCCAGTAACTAAAGAAGACCACTCTCAAAAACATGTGATGGCTACTACGCGAACTCCCCTCGCCCCCCTGTTTGTTGTTTCTATTCCATAAAACGCCCCCTTTCTAACTTACTCTAGGTTTTAGTAGATCATTCTAGTACTTTCCTCGTCCTTCCAGAACTCTTCTCTCTCCCTCCCTCTTCCCCTTTTCTCTCTGATCTTGTGATCAGGTGTTTGTGCTATATAAATCTGTGCTTAACAATTATGGTTACTCGTTGTACCACTGTCTTTGGACGAAATAAGCGACGCTTTGTTGTTAGGGCTTGAACTACGCCTTTTTTATATAATCCCTTATGGCTTGATTACGTTAATATTTTCAAAATTACTAGTATTTTCTGGGACTACAAATGTAAATTGTTGAAATGGGGTGTGGATTTTTCTTAATAAGCCGGCTAGAATAAAGCTGTAACATTTGGTGATGTTACATAATACCAGCCCCATACTAATCTTAAAAGTCATACTAGCCACTCCTTATGAAGCCTCAGGTGACTAGAGACACTATTTAAGCTCGGTGATTCTGAAGATGAATAGACTATTAAATTGGACGCCTTCAGGAGAAGTCATGCCTTAGACTATTAAATTGGACGCTTTCAGGAGAAGTCATGTCCTAGACTATTGTATTAGACGCCGTCAAGATAAGTCCAGTCCTAGACTTGGACATTTTCAGGATGTTTACGTATTCTCTATTTATTTATTTAATCGATATTATTTTAATAGATTTGAACTATGGCTTGTTCAAATTTGGTATTAAAGTAACGTATTTATTGGAATAAACCTGAAATAGGCAACGTAAACTACAGTGGCCCCATGGCTTCTTTGGTGCTGACTGAAAGCTTTGAAAAGTTACCAGACCAAATTATGTTTTCCTACGCCGAACCATATGATCTGAAAACATATGTGATTAGCAGCTGTCACTTATGACAGTAAAAATTTAGGTATATACCTAAATGTTGACTGTCAGAAGTCAGCTGCTAGCTGTCAGTAAGCACCAAAGAAGTCATGGGGCTACTGTATTTGCTAAAATTAATATTGTTTGTCATACTAAATTTTGTAATGAGACACCTAATTATTTTTGCCGCCAATCAGGCACTAGTGTTAGTAAGGTCACTGAATATATCAGATTGCCATATTTTTTTGAACTAATTTTTAATTTGAATTGTCTGAATTTAGCTGTTAATGTAAACTCATCTCTTGACGATGATTTCTTATTTTGAATTGTTTGGTAAAGTAGCGTAAAATTTTGCTGATGGATTTATTTTAACTGAATATTTTCCAAATTACTTAATTGAATTTAATTGTGGTTTATCTAGACTTCTTTTGTATGTTACATAATTTTTATTAACAAGTAGGGATCTTGTTGACGTCTGTAGTCGTGTCAACATTTAATAATCCAACAGGAGTTTGACCTATTGTGGTAATACAAAATATATAACCGAAAAAATGTGTATTATATTATATTATAATTTTATGTGTCTAGTATCAGTGTCTTCTGAATCTTGTTTACTTAATAACAGTTAGTTAACATCAAGATGTATAAAAATTGTATTTTTGTTGGGCGCTACCCCTAGGATCTAGGAGAAAAATAGTAATAATAATAAAAATATAAAAAATCATTTAACTCGGCTAATTCAGACAGTGGCACGACGACTCTCAATACTCGAGACCACTGGGGAAACTTAAAACTAAAACATGAACACTATAACAACAAAAAATGGATTGTTGGAACAAAATGTAGTAATTTAGACTACAATAAAAAATGTATAAAATAGACAATTGTTGGAACTTTTGTGGATTTATTATTGTTTCCCTTTTTACCACATCCAAATCCTACCTATGGAATTCCGGATAGTTATAATTCTAATTTAACAAAATATAAAATAGTATTGTTGAAACAAAAGGAAGAGAGAAAAAATCAATACAATTAATATTTAGACATAAAATAAAATGTTAATTAATTCTCTGCATTAGTCTGTCTTTCTGAAAGTTCGTACATGAATTCTGATTTTGATAGAAGAGAGAGAAAAAAATAATAATTTAAAGTTGAAGAGTTGGCTTGACCTCAACCATGAATTAGTCCATATTGAAACACCAACTTCAGAAATTTGTTTCACTTTAGTAATGCTAATTCTTCCACAATTTAAATAAACATAAACGCTAGTTTTGAGTTACAGTATTTACATCTTGCCTTGTTTCTTATTTTTCTTCTTATTTTACAATCACGAGATCTGCCACTCACTTGTTTGATAGATCTGCGCATGCGTTAAAGCAATCATGGTCGACAAATAAAAGAAGAGTCAAAAAACTTCTTAGAAGGATGATTATTAATATGTTTAATAAAAGGTAAGTGGTCTTCCTTACGTCAAAATTCCTTATTTAAATTATTTAAAACGATGTTATACATTGTTCCTTCCGTCCTTTTATTTTATTAACTGGATGTAAATAATATTATTATCAGGTCGGCAATACAGCNCGGGTAGTATGAATTGATGCGATACATCCATTAACGTCCGTAGTGGGCGTGGTCCCATTGGAACATTATACATCGTAATGTTACAGGGTGTAATGAGGTGGACTGTATAGAACTAGCTCAAGATAGGGATAGGGTGTGATGAGGTGGACTGGATATAACTAGCTCAAGATAGAGATAGTGTGTAATGAGGTGGTCTGGATAGAACTAGATCAAGATAGAGATAGGGTGTAATGAGGTGGACTGGACAGAACTAGCTCAAGATAGAGATAGGGTGTGATGAGGTGGACTGGATGGAACTAGCTCAAGATAGGGATAGGGTGTAATAAGGTGGACTGTATAGAACTAACTCAGGATAGGGACAGGGTGTAATGAGGTGGACTGGATAGAACTAGCTCAAGATAGGGATAGGGTGTGATGAGGTGGACTGTATAGAACTAGCTCAAGATAGAGATAGGGTGTAATGAGGTGGACTGGATAGAACTAGCTAATGATAGAGAAAGGTGGTATACTTTTGTACGTGTGGCACAGAACTTTCGGGTTCCTAATGCCATATAGTAAATAAATCATAACACGTGAGAATGTAATATGATTGGTGTAAAGCAGTGTTTTTAAACCTGTGGGTCGCAAAGGCTTTATGAGGGGGTCGCGGTCACAACCCAGGTAAAATAAAAAGCAAGTGTAGGTCCTACACTACAATAAAAATATAACAATTTCAGAGAAATGTTAATTTTTAGATATAGGTTCTACAATCTACACTGCAGTAAGATACAACAATAATTTCAGTGAGAAGGCTGCGCCTGGTTATCTTTTAATAATTTGTCGAATCGTGGTTCTATTTTTGAGACGCAAATAACCAAATCATTTTCTAATTGGAGTCTATTTCTATTCTTAGATTTTATGTTCACCCTTGAAGAGAAAGTTAGTTCACATAGGTAGGAAGTGGCGAATTGCTCTAATAATCTCAAAGCTTCCCTTGCCGGCTGTGGATATTCTTCTTTTCTCTTCATCCAGAAGACGTCAATCTTTTGCAAATTAAATTCCATTTTAAGCATGCCGTCAGCTGCAACATCTATAAGATTTTCTTTCATCTTCGTGGTCAGATCAGCCAGTTGTACTGACATATCCAAAAAAAGGATTTTGTATCCATCTGTGCCCATTGTCAGCGTCAGAGTTCAGTTCTGGAAAGTAACTTAATAATCTTTTTTCCAAATCATGCAAGCTCTGTATCATGAAAAGAATTTGAGAACTTACTACTAACGATTGGTCCATTGCAATTTATTCGACAATCTTCTGAACGCAAGGGAAAGAATTGTCCATTAATTTTTGTAAAGACGTTGACCACAAACGAAGTTTTGTGAGGAATCCTTTGACTTTATCCTTGTCCATCAGAATATTTTCTTCTTTCCCTTGGAGGCTCTTGTTTAAAATATTTATGTGCTTAAAAAGATCAGTGAGAAATGATAATTTTAATAGCCAAACAGGGTCACAAAAGTAATTAGCATATTCAGATTTATGATCTTGTAATAACAATAACCATTCAGCTTTTAGTTCCAGAACTCGTCTTAATACATTTCCTTTTGACAGACATCTGGCCTCTGTATGATTAAGGAGATTTGTATGGAGAGAACCCATGTCTTCACAAATGATTCTAAACAGTCGAATTTGAAAAGTTTGACCTTTAATAGAGCTGACAACTTTGATCACCTCTTTCAGTACATCATTCAAATCAGAAGGTAAAACCTTGGCTGCCAGAGCTTGCCGATGAAGAAAGCAGTGATGTCCATGAAACATTTGGCATTATTGATTTTAATTTTGTAAAGAGCCTGCTTTGATTGCCAGTCATAGCTTGAACACCATCGCTACAAATAGCGACATTTTGTCCAATCCATCTCGTAGTCGCGAGTGTTTTCTAAAAATGTGTCTTATAAATACTGGCCAGTAGTGTTCGCAGGAAGTGCTTTGCAAAATAAAATGTCCTCATTGAAACTCTCATCTGCTTCAAAGCGCACAAATGCCACAAATTGCGCACAGTCTGCAACACCAGTCGACTCATCAAACTGCAGAGAAAAATGTGGGCTCTTCTTTGAATTTTTCGACTTGTTCTCGAATGTCACCGGCCATATTGTTTATTCTGCGTTCAATAGTATTATCAGAAAGTGGTATATTTTTTAGCTTGTTTGCCTCCATAATCTCAACCATATTCAGGGCTGCTGGCAACTGTATGCGGCTTCCCAGCTTTAGTGACTCGGTAGTTAGCTGATAACTCTTTATCATTGACATTGGATACCTAAAATAAGATTTAAAAAAATATAACTTTAATATGAATTTTACTATTATATCAATATGTATTAAAATTTTTAATTATTGTAGATGTATTTAATGAAAAATGAGGTGGATATTAAAGTTAGATTAATTCTTTGGGTAATATTGAAAAATCTTAATCTTTAGATTTATATGGAATTTCTAATGAATAATGATAATAAGTATTTTTCCAAACCTTATCAACAAACGTCTGTGAATTTATTGGAATGGCAATTTTTTTTATTTTCCTGAATAATTAATAAATTTAAAAAATGGAGATTGCCAGGTTTCTTATGAAAGGCCTCACATAATATTATTTTTAAACAACAAATAATACTGGTTTATTATCTGAATCATAGTAGTTTGCTGATGGTTAAAGGTTTTCAGCTTCCATTCTAAGAAATGTAACAGTTTATCAGCATCCTTGTTATGTTTAGTTGAGAGGTGACGCATAAGCTTTGATGGCTTCATATTTCTAATAATTGTTGTCATAGGGTCTTTTTTTTTCGGTTTTGACTCGCTTCTGCTACTGCCACTTGTACTAGACGTGGAGGGCTACGCAGATCTTTTTAGAAACTTCTCCATTACAAGCGTACACGCTGGTGTACTCTGACAACTGACCAACGACTGTTCCTGTGCGGCCACTGACCGTTGGCCTTCGACCAACCTGCGCGCGCACTCCCCCCTCCCCGCCCAACAGCGCCAAATACGTATTATTTGAAATCACTGATATAATTGTATTACGTACAGGGGGTCACCAGGATGTTTTTTACTTGCAAAGGGGTCGCATATTCAAGAAGGTTGAAAAACACTGCTGTAAAGCATGATATATTCAATTAAATTAAATGAATAACTAATTTATAATCAAATTATAAGTCAACTTTAAAACTTCTTACAAAATATGCTACTAGATGTAATTTTCTTTTCTTGATCCTCGCTTTTTACTAGCTTAACATAAATATTTTGTAGTGTTATATAAACATATTTGGTAAACACAAGCTGGCAAAAGAAAAAAAAACTTTGTGTGCCTAAACCAGTTTTTTTAATTATATTAAATATAGGTTTTATTCCACTGTTGGATTAGCATTTGTTTAATTCAATATTGATCTAATTTGAAACAAATCTGTGATTTTATAAAGACTTTACTATTTTACTGATTTACATCCTTTACCACTTTTGACTTTTTTGTTGGAAACATCACTTTAAGAAAACTTGCATCATTCTGTTGACTATGATAAAAGCCAAGCTTATTACAAATTAAGAAAAGTGTACAGTAATTACAGTATTTACGGTGTACAGTATTTTAACTTAAATAATTATGTTAATGAATTAGAAAAATATTTTTTCATATTTTGTTTTAATTACTTTGTTTCAGATCAAAAATCTGTATTTCTCAGTGATATCTCGAGACGAATGTCTCCACCTCAAGATAGTGTTGATGAAGAAGGCTCAACTGATAGTTTTCTTGGTAATGGGGATGTGAGTGATGCTCTTAGTTTAGCTCATGACAAGAATTTAATCTCTCGGGTGTTAGATACCATGGCAAAGGTAATTAATATGGATATTCAATGATCATGACTGGTTTTTAGTTAATAAGAAGGTTAATTGATAGAGATGGGACGCTCAAATTCCTTGAATCCTATGGTATTTGAAAGATTCGAGATTCACAAAAATTTAAGAAAAAAACACCTCGAATACAACATGAAACCTGGATTTGATATAATAGTTTTAAGTGATTGGTAAAAGGGATTATAAGGATTTGTCTAGTCGGGAGGGTAACCAAATCACAAACATTTTCAATTTTTTTTTTAAATTGGGGGACCTGATGGTCTAAGAGTAAGGCATCAGACTTCTGTGTTGGAGGTCCTGGGTTCAAGTCCGGTACCTGCACAGATTTATCTGATTGCCAGAGGGGAAGGAAGGGTTTGGTAAAGTGAGCGTGTTCTTCCACAACTTGTTAAACTGTCGGTCCTCTCTGCTTTCCACCATCATCATTCTGGGGATAATAGAATAATTCCTCCATATTCCAGGAGAGCAAAGGTCAGATAAGGTCGAATGGCCAGATCCAGAGCATTAGCCCCACCCCCATATCTTTTAATTATTTTACTGAAAGTGTAAATTAGCTAAATAGCACTAAATTAGCTAAATAGCAGTCGGGAAATGCATGCTATTACTTGGTCATCAAGTTGTTCACATCTCACCTGTAATCAGGGAATGTTAAACACAGAATATACAAAACATTAATTTTATCTGTTGTGTATTATTGTGAACATGATCTCTTGCTTAACATGTCAAAAATAAATCTGGGGGTTTTTGAAAAATAAATGTTTAGGAAGATATTTGGTTGAAAAAGATATAAAGAGATGAAGAGACTGGGATTTGGAGGAGGTTAAATAATGATTTGTTACATACCTTGTACTCATCACAAGACATGGTTAGGTAAATCAAATCTCGCAGACTACGGTGGGCAACACATGCAGTGCAAATGGAAGAATCCTGAACTGTGTTCAGGGACCTGAAAGAGATAGGATGTAATGAGGTAAACTGAATAGAACTAGCTCAACATAGTTATAGGTGACATACTTATTTGTAAGTGTGGCAATGAAATTTCGAGTTCCTTATGCCCTAGAGTAGGTAAGTCCTTAATATAATAATCGTGCATGAGCATTTCCCCCCCCCCTCCCCCATTTCTTGATGTGCATTTGCGTATGCACCTTGTATGGGCTTTAACTATATCTTTAACCTTGCTAGAAACTATCTTATTACGAAATTTATTTCACTCAATTTTTAATTCTTATAAAAGTTTATGTTCATACTTTAATATGAAAAATAAGATTGTTAAAATAATATTCCTAATAGACAATATGAAATACTAAATTCTTTTTTTATTCACATGTGTTAAGTTTGGTCTCACATGTATCGCAGTGTTGATCAACTCTGATTTTAGACAGCTTAGCCAACATAATTCTATAACCAATAACTTATTATAATAGTTTTGTAGTTGAACTTTTAAATAAAAGGTTTAAATATCTAAGTTTGAAATCAAGCAACAGGCCAATGTATTATCATTGTTAAATTTGTAATCTAACTGAAATTATAATTTTATAAAGGGACCATGTAAAAATAGTAAAAATAATGATTATTCAATTATTCAGTACTTCAATCGAGAATAATTCAAAATGGGCAAAAATTTTGAATAGTTTACTGGTCAAAAGTAATTCTAGAGCTTTCTTATGTTATTAATGTGAAATTAGATATTAATTTTAGCAATTTGTTAAGTTAACAAATGATTATTAGGACGATATTTGCCGTTGGGATTTAAAAATTGATTTGAACGTATATCAAGCGGAAGTTCGAAAATGAAGAGCCTGGCTCAAAGCTCTAAATCTGAGTACTCACAGAGGCCTAAAAATTTAAGAATAAGACTTGTGATATGTAACACTGTGATGTACCTATCCTTTCCTCATAGAACACCGTGTAGACAATACAGCTTCCCCCTTCTCTGTTCTCAAGAGCGTTATGTGGTTTGTGCATAACTCCTTATAAGTGAAATAATTGTCTGATAAAACATGTTGATGAATGACAAATATTGTTATCACATGAACATGTGTTGGCCTTGATAGAAGATGGAAAACCAGGAGGCGTATTCATGAATATATTCCTTGGATTCTCAAGAGCTTCCATCATTAGAGTTTCCCATTTGCTACTCTCTAACTGTTATAAACCCAAACCATAGGAATTGAAGTTGAGTTGTATGGTTTGAAGGGGTCTACCCACTAGAAATTTAATATCTAGAGGGGTTTATTGTGAAGATGGTGTTTGGCTTATTAGATTGACTCTCATTTCAAGAACTAAAGAAAAGAAAATTCCATTAAAAAGCCACTTTCATAAATGTACGATGATAGATTTTGTTAGTAGCGATAAGTCATTATTCAAACTCTTTAGATTAAATAAACGTAGTTATGACACCTTATGTATAAGATGAACTAGCAACTTCAAATTAAGGTTGCTTACATTTAAAATGCTTTTGATACTATTCAAGTAATCGGCAAGAAGGTTGTACTCCACATGGGAGAAGCAAAAATAATAAGGTTTTGACCTTAGGTTGGGATTGGGTGAAGACAACCTCTTAGAGCAAGGACCCCATGCTAAAGTGTGTGTTCTTGCATCATATTTATATTCCCATATCATGTATTAGTCGTTATATCTTAAAATCACATCTAAATAATCAAGATTTGTGTATTGTTATCAGTTAATGAATTTCTGAAAAATAAAAATAAAAGTGGTATCATACTTGTCTTTTCTTTGTTTGGTGAAATCATGTATGTATAAGATTTGGCACTGAACTGTAACTATACTAACTACCCAAATTTACTTTTTTTGTTTAACATAGCACATTGTACCAAAGTAAATTATTTTTTAATCATGAATTTGATGAAATGGTCTCTTTTAATTATTTCTCTCCTATATAGTATAATGCTATAACTAAGCTATATTAATAAGTATATTTTTTAAAGTAGCATGTTAATGTCTTTCAGAATATCAACGGTAATGACATTATTGGCCCCGCTGTAGAATATGAGTGTGACAATGTTTTTGAGCTTGAAGGACTTCTTCTTCAGGAACAACATATTCCCTTCAACCTGCAGACCCCAAGTCCCATGCCTGCCTACCTTAACGTACACTACATCTGTGAGAGTGCATCCAGGCTCTTGTTCCTTTCTGTGCATTGGGTGCGCAGCATTCCAGCCTTCCAACTGCTCAGGTACAAATTTAATAATTAGTGTTATTTTTAAGCTCTTTGCACATTAACTAGCCAAGACCTAGCTAGGCCAACAAGACAAGCCAAATCTAAAATCCTCTCATATGCCACGTCAAGTCTGCTTGTGAAAGGCTGTAATTATTTTGTAATGTGTGTCATGAAAGGTACATCATAATTTGACAACATTTCTTGATAAATAATGAGCCAGAAAATGTTCGGCTACCCTAACTCACACAAGTGGGGTTGAGCAGATTTACGAGAGCTGATACCTTGAGCCACATTGCAGCCAACATTTTCGTGTATGAAAACATTGCTGATAGTTGCAAGTCACTACTCTACAATGCTTGAACAAGAAGAGGCTATCATGATAATGTTTACCTTTAAGATCAAAAATTTAAAAAAGTGAGTGTTTGCTATAATTAGTTCAAGATTGGAGAGTGGCTGATTGTATGAAATGTTTTGAGAAGTTGTTTTAAAGTTATTTTTAACTTTTTCTGTATAACTTTTTATGAGATTTATATAATTTTAAATTGTTGGCTCCAGTAGAGAGAGTCACCAACATGAGAAGATGCAGCAAATTTATATAGGGTGGAATTAACGAGTTGGTGATAAAAGATACTTTGGGGGGGTGGATAAGTTTTATGTAATTACATTTCAAATCTCCTCACTCCCATCGTCTACACTCCATACCTTTGGTATGAAAATAACTTTTCATACAAAATAATGGTTTTGTTCATGACTAAGCACAAATTTAAGTTGTTTTTTTTAAATTTCCAGTTCGGAGTCCCAAGTTGCCTTGGTACGGGGGTGTTGGACCGAGCTGTTTGCACTCGGTTTAGTTCAGTGTTCAGAAGTCTTGTCTCTTCCTACAATCTTATCAACCATAATTAACCACCTTCAAGCTTCAGTTGTTCAAGATAAGATCTCTACTCAACAGCTAAAACAGGTTTATAGTTTTACTATGTTAAAAATTATTAACAGAATGGTCCATATTTCAAAATTGTATAAAATCATTCTACCATCCCCCCATTTAATTTCAACATACTTGAATTGATGACAAATTTCACTCCGATCAAAAAGTTATGAATGTGTGACTTTAGACTATAGTTATGACTTGTTTATTTGATACATTGTAAAGAAAGTGACATTATACACGGTAAGATTAACGTTATATAATATAAATGTATGTACATTTTGGCCTTCATTTTCTTTGATTCAAGGCATATCCCACCATCACTAAACTAAGAAAGCTCCACCAAACCAAGACATAGTTTTTTTGTTTAACACACTAGTATGATGGCAGAATTTCAGCATTCATCTGAAAACGGATTGTTTCTTTCAATAGTTTAAAATTCTTTTATTGTTTCTTTCAATAGCTTAAATTAATTTTATAGTTGATGAATAGCCTTCTTGTTTAGATAGCAAGAGATTTATCACTAAAATGAGAAAAGAAAACTGGGACTTCATACTAGAAGATTGCTATATAAATCATACATGAAGCTTGCAAGCTTTAGACTGCGTTTATTTTTAATCACGCTTTTTAATTCAGAAATACTTGTTGGATTATTTTCACATATCTTGGACTTGGTTGCTCTTCATAAGAAGTAGAGATCGGGTTAGTGCCGAGGCCTAATTCCTCATGATATAATGTGTTCTCCAAAGACATCTTCAAAAATGCCATTAGGAGATGGGTGTGTTTTCACACAATCTTGTTGAAATAATTCATTGTTAATTTCATCCTCATTTAACTGGCCAATAAATGAGAACAGAATTTGCAAACACCCTAAAAAATAATGGCCCCAACAAAAAATGTGGTCAATATCTTCTTGAAATTTCACTCAAATGCCATTTTTGTCTTAATGACGATTTCAGTACAGTACATGCATCAATAAGGAGGGGGAGGGGGGTGTCTTTGTTTAGTTTTGGCGATTTTCAAGTTACAGTAGTAGTCTGGAATCTAACCTGTCATAAGTGTGGGTTATTGGGGTATGCCTGTATTGAATAACAAAAACATTGTCCATTTTTATGAAATTTTGATACCGTTCCATCTTTGTTTAACTTAAACTATAATGTTGGCTCAGACTTTACTTCAGAGACTAAAACACATGGCGGAGCAATTAACACAGATGATGGGGTGGATTTAATTACTTTTGACAAAACCATTCTTATATTAAATGAATGTAGATTTTACAGAGTAAAATAAAATAAAAGCGATAGAGAAAAACAAGCTATAATTATGTTATTTGTCAGATATGTTAATCATGCATATAACTTAAGTTTTTCATTTTATTAATACAACCAAACGCAAGAATTAATGACTTTATATATCAAACAAGATAAAAGAAGGGCAAATAAATTTAAATTCTTAGCCATATTAAAATTAGCACGAGTATTTATTTTTATTTTATTTTCCTCACCAGGTAACTGATCACGTTTCTAAACTTCAAGAGTACGTTAATGGAATGACAAGATTACAGGTTGATGAACATGAGTATGCCTACTTGAAGACAATAACTCTCTTTAATACAGGTATATTTATGTTTGAAGTCAAGGATAACAAATATTAACAGTTTGAAACATTGTTGATGGAGGCAGTAGCCTTCAACCCCACACCCTGAAAGCTGACAATAGAAAATTATTACTAGCTTATTTATGGTCTAAACAAAGCAATAAAGTTTTAAAATAAGCTTATAGATATGCTCTTGTTTGGCTGGTACATTTTTAAAAATAGCTTGTGATTGTGTTCATTATTTAGTTAACAAAGCTGGGTAGACTGATAAGATATTGACAGATAATATTCTTACATTTTTGTAAGGAATGTAGAAGAAAACATCTACTTATCACTATATTATTTGAAAGTATTTTTAATTCATTTTCACAGACCTTCCAGGACTAGGGTCTAAACGTCAAGTGGAAAAGTTTCAAGAAAAGGCATTCCAGGAATTACGTACTTATGTGAGCCAAACATTTCCTGAAGACAGAGATCGTTTTCCTCGGCTTTTGCTGAGGTTACCTCTTTTACGTGCTCTGCAAGCACATGTAATGGAAGAGTTATTTTTTGCTGGTTTAATTGGCAACGTTCAAATTGACAGTGTTATACCTTATATACTACGTATGGAAGAAGGGGAGTATTGTAGTCAAATTGGTAAGCTTATTTTTCCATAAATTGTGGAATCTTTCATAGGTTTATTTGATTCTAATTTATACTTGGTTTTTCATATGTAATTAAAAATACAGTTTCTCCCAAGTATTTTTTATATTTGTTATAAAAGCTAAGCAGTTTGCTTTTATTTTTAATAATCAACAGATATATCAAGTTCCAAACATAGTTTTTCTTTTGCACTAACATTTATTATTAGTTTGCATTGTGTATATTTGTTTTGCAGGTAGTGAGAGTAATGTTGATGGTTTTGGCAAGATCTTCAAAATGGAAGAAAACGATGAGGAAACATGACATTAAACATGGCCAAGCCTATTATTATTAAACTAGTGCTGCATAGTTTGCAGGTTCTATTCTAGAGTCAGCTGCAACAGAGGTTGCTGGGTGTAAAAGGCATGCCAACTCAAGGTTATTAACGTGCAGACAGTGCTATAAGGTACTATTTATAGAGAAGGCAATAAAACTTTAAAGCTTATGAAAAGTAAAATACTGTGCAAGTTCCTAACGGTGTACCATGGTCTAGTGAGGCAAGTACTATTAAAATTCAACATAACTAAATTTATCCTTATCCCACACATGAGTCGTCATTGAGTGTATGTATACTACATACTTCACCTAAAATAAATTGTATCAAGATTTAATTCTAAAAATTTAGATATAACCACTATCTTTTAATTAATCCCAACAGTGGCGTATTCTGAGAAAAATTAATAGGTATGCTGTACTCTAAAAGTTGCAAAAAAGATTTGGGGGCCGGGGACCCTCAACCACCGTTGTCCAAGAATGTCAAGGGATTATTTCAAGGGATATATTTGAAGATGTATCCATTTAGAACAGTGGTTCTTGAACATTTATTATTTCCCTTTAACTGTGTGCTATCTCAGGAAATTCTGAGCCCCACTACCATATTCTCTCTTCTTTTATTTATCCGTAACGATGATTACCATCCACTTAAAATGTAAAAAAGTAACTCCATGGTGCCAGCCCTCATTCAGGCTATACCTACCGAGTGGCTACCAAACTGTTTGGCGAATTAGTGCCAACTATTCCGGATAGAGGGTGTCATGTGGTCAGCACAACGATGACTCCACCCATTACGCTCGGCTTTCTATACCGGAGCCACTACTACTTTATTCGAGTAGCTCCTTATTTATCCACTCTAGGCTGAATCTAACCCGTTCCAGACCCACTGCTTCCCAGATAATCTGGACGTGCCGGGAATCAAACCCGGGACCTCTGGGTCCGTAGCCAGAGCCTATGACCACTGGAGCACTAGGCACATTACTGAATTCATAAAAGAGACAGATCCTATTCAATTAGCCCAGTGTAATTAAAAGCACACAGCAATACTCGAAGCAAACAATCATAATAATAGTAAAATGAAGTGGTACATCGATCAATTGTCCATCAGATCTTGGTGAGAGGGAATCAGGTGGATTGTCCAACTCACGTTGCAATTAAAACTATTTCTTAAAGCCTAACTTATCTCACACAATTCTGCTTGGAAACAAACGAGTCTCCCAACTTGAGAATTTATGCTCCAGAAGATATTTAGATGTGTAAACTCTGTCATTCTTGCTACAGCCTTGATTGAATGCCTCCCCCAAAGAAAATGGCTGGGTGCGCCACTGATTAAGTAAATTATAAGAAAATATATTTTATTTTACCTTTTCCTTCTAAATTATCTTGAAATAGTGAACTCACACTCCTGACTTTTGGGATTCTTTGATGTATAGTTATATAAAGTCACAATGACTAAAAGAATATTATTAAAACTCCACGATCCTTTCTACTAAAGAAAAACAAGAATTACCGTTAACAACGGTTAAAGTAGCCTCCCCCCCCTTCCCCATTCTATCAGTGCTGAAATGCCTAAATTTGAAAAATGGTTAAATGTTTTTGACAAATACATGATAATACATGTGACTAGAACACCTAAACATAAATTAATGTATTTAATTAGAGTATAATTTAAAGCTTGTTACGTATAATATTATACTGAATTAGCTTAATATATAAACATTGTGATCTTGAATCTTTTTTCAATAGTTGGCACAATGCTTAGCTTGCTTCACAGGAACAGCATGACCCGGGGTGTAAAAAGTGAGCTCATTGGCAAATTACTTATGGTCGAGCGGAAAGGAAAGTGTTGCCACCCCCTAGACATTGGGCAAGGTCATTAGAGCCTCCCTAGACATTGGGCAAGGTCATTAGAGCCTCCCTAGACATTGGACAAGGTCATTAGAGCCTCCCTAGACATTGGACAAGGTCATTAGAGCCTCCCTAGACATTGGACAAGGTCATTAGAGCCTCCTTAGCTTGCCTTGCGTTTTTCAAGCAGCAAGATCTGGGTTTCCTATTGTGCTAAGTAGAACCTTTTGGAAGAAGAATTACTTAAAACACAGTATTCTTGGAATATGAACCAATATTAGTTTTAAAATCAATAATTCATTACATGTATATTTATTAACAATTTAAACATTAGTGTTTACACAGTTCACACAGACAGCATTGAATTAAACAAAAAACTGGTCCATATCATTTTGGGTATGGGGCGCAGGACTTGCATACCCGGAGAATACGTCACTGTATCCCAACATCATTTCATGTTTTAAATTCAGCATGTAACATATATCGTTTAAACTATGTTTGCATACTAGATTATAATTTTACTGCCAAACAATGTGTGTCAGCATCCTTGGAAAAGGACCTGTCTCTTCTCACATACTGTACTGAATAACTTGTCTCTTATATAAGAACATAATATATTCATCATTCATTTGTAAGAATTGTCTTACATTAAATGTATAGTCATTTAATATAGTTATGCCACTTTTTTTGTGTGAGATTATTTGAACTAATCTATAAATATTGTTTCCACCACATATGTTAAAATTCATAGCCCATAATAATTTTAAATGATGAAAGAAAAAATATTAGTACAAATGAAATAATGCTACAAAATTAAAACTCACTTTTGGCAAAGGGGAATCTTTTATAATGCAGTCTAGTCTAATACTAACAAATTTTGTTTGGAATTTACAAGTACTTTAGCTTATTTTTGTTAAAATTTATAAATTCATATTAACCTTGGGCTAAAAGCTATAATTTAAAACTTATTTCACCACAGATAATATACTTGAGCCCAGTGATTATTTTCACATTTACAATCCCCTTAATTTTTTTAATATATCTTATTGTGTACATTTATTTTAAAGTGTTTTCTCAGTAAGAACTTGTTATACTCACTTGTTACCCTCTTAACAAGTCTTAACTAATCAATGTATTTTGAACAAAATTCCCAAATTTGTGCAGATAAAATAGATAGATGATACATAAATAGATAAAATATCCTAATTTTTACTATTTACAATTATTTCACGAAGCCAAATATTAAATTGCTATACACTATATTTGTTACCTACAATGGTGGTCCAGCATTCTAAAGCATTAAACAGTGTTGAACTAAGTTACCATTGGAGCACTAAGGAGGGGTTTTACATCCATTCATACCTCATCCCTGACACTTAGATTACATTTCTAGCAATCCTTGTATTGAATGTACGTACACTGAAGAAAATATACTAAACTAGTCTTGTGTTCAAGAGGCTAAAAATCAGTTTTCTAAACAATTTTTGGGCTATTTTGACACTTCACTAGACAAGTTAGTTTACTGATTACTTTTTTTATTAGTTTGAAATATTTTTAAAATGCCTCACGATTTTGTTCAAAATAGGTAGGTTTTACAGAATTCATAATTTTATTTATCTATATTTCTTTAAAAAATAATTTTATATTAGTTTACTGGTGATTGATTTTTGAAAAATAGGAAGTTTTTAGAAAATAATACAACAATTTTATTGATATGACTCTATAAGGAAAACCTCTTTTCGCTTTATGAGGCAATTGTATTATATTTGGAAGAAGGTACAGGAAAGGTGGGTACAAACACAATATGGCCTTTACAATGAAAAGAAGAACACAGTTCACACTTTACACTGCTGCCAATGGACAAAGAGGTAATGGATGTCTCTTAAAGAAAATTCCATGTGGTCACCAAAGTGGGTCGGTTAATTTTATTCTTTTAGAAGCATATCAAACACTTTTTCAATGTACATAATTTGTTTCAGGATTTATTTTTAACAGGTTTTTAATTTTACTTCTTTTTTAATCTTATCTTTTCATATTTGTTTAAACATGCAGTCCAATTTTCATCGGAAGACAGATAGAGAAGTTACAATATCTACTTTAATGTATTCATGCATTAAGTCATAGGATTTGCAGATGTCACTAATGATAGACACTATCAATACCTATAACACTTAATAATATAGTAAATTAATTAATTAATAGTGGTCGCGTGTGTGCGGACACAAGTAACTGCACATTTATTATAAACACTGATTTTGTTTTTCCATAAGCGCAATGAGTGAATTTATGTTTTCACGGGCTTTCCAGAGATATACAATCATATTTATTAGAGAGTACCATATGCATAGCCAGCATTCTGACAATGGGGGTGCGCTCTAAAAAATTTCAGGGTTATTTCAATAATGAGACATCATCTAGCCTCAGAATCCAGGCGATAACTAAACACCCAACTTCCCCCCTCTCGAATTAATCTAATAACCTTGCCCCGCCCATGCTTTAATTTTCTGACAATGGTCTGTTAGCTTGTTTTCCTCCTGAAAAAAAGGGTATATTCAAATAATGACCTAATAGTAGATAACATAAAAATTAAGACCATTTTTTTTTTTCTTTCAAAAATGACTCATTTTGATAGTATGGACATCAAAATTGAAGATTTTATTATTTAAAGTTCCTTTAACAATAAACTTATTGTATAAACTATAAAATAGTGTATCATTTGCAGTGCTATTCTCCTTGTAAGAGGTGCCATCTTTTTAAAGTCATCAATAACATCTTCACTTTTTGTTTTCTTAGCCAAGTCCTGCTCAATAAATGAGAGGGGCCATTGGAAAATAAAGTCTTTATTGTTTCATTGTTTTTGATTTACAATAGTTATTTTTGAGAAACTCCTCTCGCATAAACAGACTGGTATTGGGATGATTGAAAACTTTTGGAGTAGGCGAGCAAATTTTAAAGTTTTAAATTTGGAATCAGTTGCTTTAACCAGATCTTCTAACACTGTCAACATTAGCTGCTATTAATAAAATTACAAATAATTTGGATGATGCCAAAAAAAAATCCCAAATCCGGGGGTTATTTTTGTGTGATACACAAGTGCTGACCAGGGTAAGATTCAGACAATGGGCATTGCAAGGTACTTACACGGGGGAAGTGCTATCAAAGCACACAACTACTACATTTCCTCACCCAATGATAATCCAATGACCCTTTTGATTTTATTAAAAATGCATTTTTGTGTATGTTTTTGGCAATCATTCTAAGCCATTTAATTGCATTAAATCACCACGATTCGCCCTTTCTGCACTCAAGGTTAAACACTGATCCCAAGAGACGCATAGACTGAATACATACTCACGTGACACATCTTCTCAGTACTACCAATATAGATATTTCCCTGTCCAAATTTTCCTTTCTGCTATCAGTTATTTAATTCTCAGTGGGGCTACGCCTATTAAATAATGTGTCAAGTTTGTCCTCACTTAACTTCGCTCCGTTCCACTCCCCTCCCATAAGCCATCCCCTGAATTGTCTACATTCAAATGTTTTTAGATTTTACACCAAGCTAACCACATAACAATTACTATTTTGTATTACAAAAAGTCATTAATTTACATTGTAACTTATAATTTTGGTTTTCAACATGTAAATTTTTTCTATCCTAAGATAAGGGAGGAGGGTGGAATGGTCCGTTGATTTCTTGAAAATCTGGATACAAAATGAGCATTTTTTAGTTTTAATATATTTATCTTGAGCTAAAAGTATAGTGAAAATAGTAATGTGTGTGTGTGTGTGTGTGTGTGTGTGTGCATGGGTGCATGCCTCAGAAAAAATAAATAAAAAACAATGAGCTATTGGACATAGTAATATACAAAATAATATATTTTAAAAACATCTTCACAAAATATTAGAAAAAAAAGGAATTCAATTACATTCTATTGACAAAATTGATGTACTGAAATAATAAATATGGTTTAATTCTATAATAAGTAGTTATACGACGGAGGACCCAAAAGAAACCGGACTTTTCCTCTAAAAATTAATTTATTAAGTTTTTACAAAATTCTTTGTCTCCTTAAAGTACTCTCCATTAGATGTGATGCACTTGCCCAGTCTATTTTCCCACTTGAAAACTTGTGTGTGGCTCATAGCATCCTTCTTGAAAGCTTGTTGAAGCAACTGGCAAGCGTCTGTTGCCAATTTTTCAAGCAGGAAGCAAAATTTCAAACACATTCTTTGTTCCTTTAAATCTGCCATAACGAAGTCGCAGGCAGCAAACAAGAACAGTTGATAAAATCAACACTACAATCAAACGTAACTTTCTACTCAAACATCGCTTGGGCAACTGATTTGGGAAGGTCTCTAGTAGACCCACCTAGCGGAAGAACTCTCTACTATACCTAGGAATGGCCATGCGCTTTCAATACGGTTTCTATGGATCCCCCCTCGTATATTTTTGGAAAATTTAGTGTTTGCAAAAGTTGTTTAAATTGGTATCTATATGTAGAATAACTTACAGGTAGAAGTCATTTTTGTACTTTCCTTAAAAAATGGAAATACTTGGTGACTCCTAAATGTTATTAAATGTGTGCAATATATTCAAATTATTTTTCTTGTTTCTCAAAATACTCTTCATGTATCATTGTTGTTTGGTTATGAAATTGGTTTTAACTGTGTTTTTTTTAAATTGTTAATCCATCCAAAATGTATTGCACTATTCTTGAAATAATTGTTCTTATAATTTTAAAGTAAAATGGTTTTATTGAGTAGCTTTATCAGCTAAAATGACTAACAAAAGTATTTTTAGGCATGGAAGTATGAGTTAATAACAATTCCTATAACTATCTAATTCATGTGGTATTGATTTGTGCCCTTACAATATTTTTTTTTGTGTTAAGCAACACATTTCAACATTTTTTGTGGAAGTTTATGATTATATTGAATCTTAAAACAAACATTTGTTGAAATTTTAGTAATTATTTTTAGTTATTAGTTATTTAGTTATTTGATAGTTTGAATTAATTAGTTTGTTTGGATTTTTTTAACTTAGTGAAGAAATCATTCTTAATCTAGTGAAATTTAAAAAAACTATAAGCCCTTTGTAAGCCATGTTTAAAAGAAGGATTTGACACACTGCATGATAAGTTGTGGAATATATTCTTACATCAGGGATGGAGGAGCTAACACAGATATTTTGCTACCCCTGGCCAGAAAAATAAATCGCGTACCTAATCAGATTCAGGTTTCCACACTACACTGTGTGAATGATCAATTTAACCATGTCATGCATGTTAGCTCACACTCAAAGATTATCTATACATGTGTTGTAAACAAAAGTTCTCAAATTTTGTTATCAGATTAAAAGTAATAAATAGAGCCTGGCTTAAGATGATTTTTTTTTTCATCACATACAATGCTCATAATTACACATACTGTTCGTGATCCCCTGGTTGTAGGAATATATATATATTTTATAGGTAATTTCATGTCATTTTGGAATTTAGTCATACTTTGTTGGTTTATCATTTTTGAGCCAGTTAAGGCATTCGTGTGTAATAGGTATATTATTAAATACTATCAATATTATATATATATATATATATAGTTTCAAAAAATAATAATTTCAGCCCACAGTTTTCAGAATGAGAATAATTGTCAGCAATTAACTTTTTATCCTCTTTGCTTGTTTGTTTGTAAATAACACATTTCTGGTAAGACACTTAAACTAATCTGAGAAGGGTACATTTGGAGGGGGAGGGGGCTTTCTTGTCTGAAGCAGATATTTGTAAAACATTGCTGTACTCTGCAGAAAGCAAGAGTTTGGTTGTTAACAGCTTTTCATTGCATTTTACATTTGAAAATTGTGTGTTTGATATAGTTTTATGCATTTATTACAAATTTTTGTATATATAGTAAGGTCATTTTTTAAAATTGTGAGCTCATTTTAATCATATTTAGGTAATCAAAATACAAGCCCTGGCTATAAGATATAAACTGGAAATTCTATAATATTAAACAAGTGTTAAGGAAATTTTGGCGAAATTAAGATTTTTATATTTATCTAAAACCAACTTATTCATTTAATTATCAAAAAAGACATTCAGATAAAATGTGTATTATTTATTGAAGATGATTCAAGAAGGAGACTCATCTAGTGGACAAATTGTTGGTTAAAGAGTATTATCAGTCTAATATCTTGTCTTTTAAAAGTAAATATGTACAGTAGTTTTAATAAGGTTGAGGTTGGATTTGTAAAATAATGCTTAATGATGTGTAAATCTAGTCATGCCGATGGGAATTATCATTTTCAACAAAACTATGAAAATTATCATGGTATTGGTCATTTTTGAATGAAGGGAAATGCGAGGAAATAAAATTTTTAGTCTTTCATAAAATTATACATATTGATGAGTATAAAATATGCTTAGTGTGTTTGCTCTTGTTGATATTATCGTTGGATGTGTGAAAGGTATAGGATGGTTAGGGGATGTACTATGCCACAAACTATATCAATGTTCCTTGGTTTGAGTATTCTGTAGGTCACGTTGGCATTGGTAAGAATGTGTTGGTCTTTCAAAAAGTCTATGGACTCCTTATTATTTAACTGGAGTTTTAGAAGTGATGTAGGGGAATGAAAGTAGTTGATGGCCAAAAGTGAACTTGGTTTTAGTAAGGAAGGGTTTGATTCAATCATTGTAAACTGAATATCCTGTAGAGGACTAATATTTATAATATAGGCCTGTCTGGGTCGACTTGTCACAGAAAAAGCACGATTGGAGGTGGAAACATTGGCTTGGTTTCTTTAATATAATAATATTGGAATAAATGAGGTTATTAGTTGGAGGTGGGGGAATAGAGTATTCCTTTGTCCTTAGAGGTATATTTTGGAGAGGAATGTTTGGGTTGGCCATGGTTGGTGGTCTTTCCTCTCCTCCTCTCCTTCATCCAAGCTGTTTAGCCATCAGGTGGTCTTAATGTTAGGCCGGGGAAGATTTGAGAGGATGGTGGACTTATGCGAGTATCGAGTAATCATTGATACCAAAGTTGAGAGAAGGAGAGTGTTATCTAAGTCATTGAGTTGAGGTCGCAACTAATAGTAACATATCTCAAGTTCTGTTTCTCAACCTTATTTTTATTTGACAAAATCGATACACTTCTTTCTATATTATGCCTGTACATAAGTGATACACCTATTTTCATACGCCAAGTCATGGAATCTGCAGCTGTTACCTATTAAACAAAATAATAATATTGTTAAATTTGATCAATTTTGACCACAAAAAATATGAATTTGCATTTTCTTAAAGGTATTTCTATGAAAATGGACTTTACATACTTAAAATATTATATTTACACAACATTCAATAAGATTGCTCCTAAACATTTTACCATCATTTGTAAATGTTAACAATGTCTGTCTGTTCGTAACTGACCACTATCGTTAACTTTTGGTAGCTCCGATCATCTCCTTCCCTCTCCGTGGCGCTGTGTGAACGAACTTTGTTTAGCTTGTTTTGTTTCTGTTGGCGTCTGGCGAGGACTAAACAGGAATGCGATGTGAAGTTGTATTTTAGAGATTGTTGGAGTTAATTACTAACAAACACAATGATTGATTTGATGCAAAGTAAAATAAAACTATACAAAATATAATACCATCAACCTCGAGCTTAATTTGAAACTTACAAAGCAAACGGAAAATAACATTTTATAACCTGCTTCAGTGGCCACATGGTCTGACGTGCTACTCTTGTGTCAGACTAGACTGCCGATTATTGGGAGATCAAGGTTCTTACAAAATGGTTTTCCACGCAAATGTGGATACACTTCCTCTAAATATAACCTTCCTAATTCCTAAAATCATTAGCATAATTAGTACATAAGCGTATAAGCTGAACAGGTAGTAAGACGTGGTGCTAAAAAAACCTTTAATGAAGCACGTAAACTTTGTTACTTGGACACTAAAAAAGAACTAGGTTCAATAATTAATTATTTTAACTGCAGGTTTTATTTGAGTCTCAAACTATAACATTTTTTAACTTTGTTTAAAATGACTTTTTATACATTTTTATAATGTTTTCTAAAATGCTAATTTTAAATTTTAAATGACATAGTGATACAACACATTATCTGAAACCACCATAATTCTTTCTGTTAAAAGATCACATACATATGAAAAAAATGTAGAAGAAAGTTCTTAAAAATATTCTGACAATGGGCAAAGCATCCTAAAGTTGCCATCTTATTTTAAAATAGTAAGATAAACAACATTATTTTTAATATTCACTTAGATAAATCAGATTCCTTAAACTAATTAAAACATGACATTTTAAATTGACTTAATAGAAATACAACTTTCTCCAATGGCGTGTTCAAGCTGTAATTGCGTAAGTTTATCCAAATATTCAATAACTTGAACTAGAAACGCACAGTAGACCAAACATACTGGTATTTTGTTTCATAAACAAGATTCACCATCGTTGCTGAGTCTGGAACTTCACTCGGACATCAAAAGCACCTTTGAAACATCGAGTTTGGTCATTAAAACTTTTTTTTTTTTTAAAGAAGTGGTGAAACATCACATTATGTATGTGCCGAGCCCACTTTTTTGATTCAGATCAAACTCAAATCGAATATATGAAATATTCTCAAAGCCAAATTGAAGTTAAAATATTTTTTGTAAGCTTTATGACCGAAAAAATATTATATTGGGGTTATTTATACATTCTGGATATGCATTCTAGTGCTCAGTTAGTAAGTTTCTGACATCTCGCCGGCTGTCAAGGAATGTAAAACTCAGAAAATACAAAACAATTTTACCTGTTGTTCTCTTTGGCTGTGAAGCGTGGTCTCTTACCTTACATGACAAAAACAAATTTAGGGTGTTTGAAAACAAGACGGTTAGGAAAATATTTGGTCCAAAAAGGGATGAGGATACTGTGAAGGGGAGGAGGCTACATATTAATGAGTTACATACCCTGTACTCATCACAATACATTGTTAGGATAATCAAGTTTCATAGAATATGGTGGGCAGGACATGCAGTGTGAATGGGAGAATCTAGAACCTTGTTCAGGATACTGATTGGCAAACCCAGTGGGAAGACCTGGACAGATGGGAGGGTAACATTAGAATGGACATGAGGGAGAAAGGGTAGAACTAGCTCAAGATAGAGATAAGTGTCACACTTTTAAGGAAACCTCTGTTTGCTCTTCATTCATTTGTTCATTACATCTTTTCATTTTCAAAAGTATTGAAATTTTAATGATTTTCACTTCTAAAACCAACATAGCTTGTATTTTTTCAGGCATATATTAACACACTAAACTAAATAGATAGGGATGTGGTAGTTGGCTAGTAACTATTGGTTAGAAACTGGCTAGAATCAAAGTAGCACATTTAAAACATCCCAAAATTATATTGATTTTATAGTAAAAAAAATTAAACCCTAATAAAAACCTAGGACTTGTGTTTATAAATCACTGTTTTTGTTTTGAAAATTATTTGTAAATGTGTTGAATTATTTAGTTGGAATTTTATTAATAATTAATTTAGTGTTTACTATGTTTATTTGTAAATGTAACTGATGTGCAATAAAGAATTGTATAAAGGTATATCTTGGCAATGTTCTATATTATCGTGCCACTACTAAATTAAGTGCAGCACTTGATAAGCCCAATAGTCAAGCATGAGGCTATAATTGATGCACTGGAGGTCAGGTTCAACAACCAATCAAATCTACTCGGATATGACGCTTCACAATTCTTAATCCATAATACGCAAGCAACAGATGTGTTTTTCATAGACTTTGG